>JAGFPH010002461.1:21429-31703 GCA_018207615.1 Philaenus spumarius | reverse complement strand
AAACGTTTCAAAACGGAAGCAGTAAACAACACTTTGAGAGCTTAACTCTCGCCAAGTCCAAGCAGTCAACGGTAGCATAGTGGTCAGTATCCCCACTTGTCACGCGGTAGACCGGTGTTCGATTCCCCGCCGGGGAGATTCATTTTTATGTATTTTACAAATGATATTTCTTTAAAAAAAAATTCAAATCATTGTCAACATTTAAAATATTAGATATACCATTAATTGAGTTTTTAAATCAAGAGTTTGGATTAACCATGTCAAATGATGTCGACTTAAAAGTACCACAAGATACAAAAATACAATAGATGCTGTTTTTACAAGACATTTGGATGGATTTCAATCAAAATTATTTTTTTCTTACTTTAGTTATCATAGGCCTATAGTATCAGTTTTAGAATGTACAGATAAAGATAATGATAGCAATGCAAGAATAATTGAAATTACTGATGAAGATGAGAACTCACATATTGTTAACATTGAAAATACATAATTATATTACGTTTATTTAGTAACATAGGCTTCTTGTACATGTTTCAGTTTGTGTATATCACTTGTATAATAATAATTTTTATATGTAATAATGAAATAAAAATATTATTAAGTTTGTTAATAACAGTTTGTTAATAATAATTTTTATATACACAACTTTTTCCATGTTAATTTCAAATTATTTTTTGACTTATATATTGCATAAATATTTATTTTTTGTCAAGGTTTTTATTGTTGTAACTTTTATATTTTGTGTGCATTTTTACACACACTGTGCGAAAAAATTTTTTTAAATAGGTTTAATATTTCTTAATACTGGTCACATTCACTGGACGATTCGAAATGTACAAAGAAAGATTCATTTCATTATTCATTTAGAGTTTCCTTCTTAGAAATCAAACGCCTTCCTTTATACTTTAAACTAAACTAACAACTCATACGATTTATTAGGAAAGATAATTAAATTCAAGATGTAGGAGTTTTTATTTCTTTTCTAAACACTTATTGTACTCACTTAGACTGAGTTTTTAACTAATGTCATGCCAATAACATTGCATAGTGAAGTCAAGTTCAGCACACCAAGTATTTGAATGCCGATTGGCATCATGAAAACGCGCATTTAGCGCCTGTCAAACTCCAGTCCATAAGTATTTATATAGAGTACTTGTTTAACATGATTCACTCACCCTCCACCGCTTTCATTACTTCTTCACTACGAGTTCTGCAACAAACATTATATTTTGTACTAAAATATATTAGACAATGATATTAGGCTGTAATGAAATTCATGGAGTTGTAATATTTGTAATGAATTAATGAACTTATAATATTTGTATAACGATTGTACATAATTCGTATTCTTTAATTTGGCTTTGAAACATTACACATTGACAAAATTCAATAATAAATTAACACTCATAACAACGCAGACACGAAATTATTTACGACAAACTACACATTTTAAAGATGGCAACAAGCAATACAATTTAAAATTAATTATAATCATAATCATTTAACAAGTAGAATAATTAATTATTAGAATAAGGAGGTACAACGTAACCATATAAAGAAGTTTTTTTTTCATATTCTGAATGTACACTGAGTGCGGCCTATGTCACTGGGGGGGGGGGGGGGGGGGCACTGCGGGGTGCTACTAGCCTTGCCACAAACATCGTGCTACCACTACCTCACTTTGGTAGTAGTATGATAGCTAGTATAACACAGTAGAATTGTCTTTTTTAATGTAAAAAACCCCATTTGATTATTAATTGTCGGAACATTTTTTTAAATACAAGTTAACTTTGTTGATGAGAAATGTATTGCTTTACTCAGCGACACCTACTGCCGACAGAAGTAAAGAATGCGAGGCAGTTTAAATGTCTTCGCTACTACAGTCCAATCAGAAAACATAAGTTTTAAAGCCCACAGAATAAATACATATATACTGTTTAGTATTAATATTATTTTAACTTCATTTAACAATGCAGTTATTTTATGAATGAATTATTGTTATTTTAACTTCTTAAATTCTATTTAACGTCTTAATTAAAATGTTCTATCAACTGTCAGCTTGGCGCTTAACATGGCTAGCGAACGCGAAAAGGGTAGTAGTTTGGCCAAGGTCAAACACTTCCAGCGGATTGCTGCCTCGCATTCTTTACTTCTGTCGGCAGTACGTTACAAATATCTTCATGTCAGGTTAGTACAAGCCGCACATGCGCTGGAGCGGACCCTTCCCTGGCCCAACCTTCCCCAGCCCACCCTGTAAACTGTTCAAATTTTAACAGTTGCCACAGCTCAAGATATTCCGCGCGCAGTGTATAGTACTACACTGGATTCCACATTCACCGTGCAGTATGGAGCGCCCATAAGCCATGTTAATCAAATGGCAGTTTCACCGGTACTAGCCGTAAAAAAAACAAATCTACTTTAGCGCCTTACCAGGGTCGCGAGGAAAGTTGATGCAACCCGCATGGCAATAAACGCGATGTTTCCAGTTTTGGTAATATAATGACTATCTCCCAAGACCTGTACTGCACGGTGAACGTGGAATCTAGTGTAACTGAGTCTAAAACACATTTTCGTTATGTTTGTATTAAAGAAAAGAAACTAAATACTTCACTGATTCACCTTAAAAGGTAACCTATTTAGTAACAATCGTAACCAAAATTATATATATAAAATGTTTTATCTATATATATATAAAAGCCAAAACCCACTGACTCACTGACTCACTGACCCACTCATCACGATTTCTCAAAAACTACCGAACAGATTGGAATAAAATTTGGTATGTAGCTTCCTCTAGGGCCATAGGTGCTCTCTAAGAAAGGGTTTGAAAAAATTCGAAATTTTAGGGGGGTTTGGGGGATCAAAGTTATTAAAAAATGACTTCTTCAAAACTAACGAATGGATTTGAATGAAATTTGGTATGTAGCTTCCTCTAGGGTCATAGGTGCTCACTCAGAAAGGGTTTGAAAAAATTCGAAATTTTAGAGGGATTTTGGGGGGGATCAAAGTTATTAAAAAATGGCTTCTTCAAAACTGCCGAACGGATTGGAATGAAATTTGGTATGTAGCTTCCTCTAGGGCAATAGGTGCTCACTAAGAAAGGGTTTGAAAAAATTCGAAATTTTAGGGGGGGTTTGGGGGGGATCAAAGTTATTAAAATATGACTTCTTCAAAACTACGGAACGGATTTGAATGAAATTTGGTATGTAGCTTTCTCTAGGGCCATAGGTGCTCACTAAAAAAGGGTTTGAAAAAATTCGAAATTTTAGGGGGGTTTTGGGGGGATCAAAGTTATTAAAAAATGACTTCTTCAAAACTACCGAACGGATTTGAATGAAATTTGGTATGTAGCTTCCTCTAAAACCATAGGTGATCACTAAGAAAGGGTTTGAAAACATTCGAAATTTTAGGGGGGTTTGTTTGGATCAAAGTTATTAAAAAACGACTTCTTCAAAACTACAGAATGGATTGGAATGAAATTTGGTATGTAGCTTCCTATAGGGCCATAGGTGCTCACTAAGAAAGGGTTTGAAAAAATTTGAAATCTTAGGGGGGTTTTGGGGGATCAAAGTTATTAAAAAATGACTTCTTCAAAACTACCGAATGGATTGGAATGAAATTTGGTATGTAGCTTCCTCTAGGGCCATAGGTGCTCACTAAGAAAGGGTTTGAAAAAATTCGAAATTTTAGGAGGGATTTGGGGGGATAAAATTTACTAAAATCATAATTTCAGATCTTTTATTATTATGACAATAGTGCTTTCATTATTTAAGATCTATATATATAAAAGCCAAATACCACTCACTGACTGAACACTTAAAAAGAATACAATTACGTTAAAAAGACTGAAAATACCAACCACCACGGGCAACGCTGTACGGGTCAGCTAGTTTAATGTATAATAGTGTAGGCAATTTACCACTGAAACCAATACAACAACATTTGATATGATCTAACAAAAGAGTGAACACGAATATTGACACGTTGTCAAATTGAACATACAGTAATTAAATTAAATTCTCCAATCACAGTGTGTTGTTAGTTTGTAAACATATACAAACTGTACTTACTTCTTACTTTCCGAAATATCTGGTAATGCGTTATATCTATCGGCTCTACAAAATGGGTGAAATTTTGCGCTGTTAATTCGCCTTTCAAAATTTTGCTTTTGTTATTGTACTTTATCTACGACCATTGCAATAAACACCAATAACGCTATTACAAGTAACATCAGAAAGAGGTACATTACAAACCAAAAGCCAACCCGATTAGGTAATGATATCATTACCTAACAGGAGTCACTTTATATAATAGGCTCTAGACCAATGAGAGCTCGTCATTTGACGGAAGTAGAGTTGTAATAAAAATAACGCTATTCGTACATCAGCTGATTGTACCCATACGTTCCGGATGTTAGTGTGTTATTGTAACTAACCTCAAACGTGAGTTGACGCATTCCGCAAACATGAGTGATAGTGATGAATTTTGTTTAACTCCAGAGGAAATTAATACAAAAGCAAATTCGGCTCTGAACAATTTGTTGCCAGAAAAATCTAAATTTCGTTATGAAAAGGTTTATAACCAGTTTATGGAGTGGAAAACTAGAAATGGTGTTAGTTCGTTTTCCGAGAATGTTTTCATTGCGTATTTTGAGGTATTGGGCCAAGATAAAGAAACCTAGTTCGCTTTGGTCTATTTATTCAATGATTAAATCTACAATCAACATCAAACATGAAATAGCCTGTATATTTTTGGTCGTAGATAAAGTAGTGTACGCAACGATTGTATTCAGCCTTTAAGCCACTCGTGAGATGTTTAGAACACTCGCTTCGCTCGTGTTCCAACTTACATCTCACTCGTGGCTTAAGGTTGAGCGAGGGTCTTGCCAGTTTCGCGACAGCCTTGAGAGAGCTTCAATCTTTTGGCGCTGGATCGCTAGTAGTAGCGAACGAAACTGTGTTCTCCCACCACCTTGCCTTTCTCCTCTCTCTCTCTGCAAACATCTCTTTCAATTTCTCAATCTAACAGATCAAACTATACTCGCGTCCAAGAAATTAGGCGGGTGATAGAAATGGCGGTGATGCCACTTCGTGCTGTATTTATTTATACAAATACACCCGTCAAGTAAAGATTTTTGAGTGTGCTTTCTCTCGAGCTTGTGAATCTGTCTACAGGGCATAGTGAAATAAAATTATACCACTGCCTTCAGAAAATGCTACTGATTCCAATGGTATGACTTTTTATTTTTATAACGGCAGCAAATAATTAACAAAAATAAAAAACCTAAATTGTAATTTAATTCAAAACCGCCATGTATTGAATTTTTCACCAAGCGAGGATTTTTTTGTCTTTTTGGTCAGGAAGATTTCGTCTGCGGTAAAGTTGTAGAAAATCGTATGAATAAAATTTTTTGTTCGAAACTTTTTTTTATGAGATTCTTAGTTTAGTTGTAAAATGCATAACTGTATGAAACAAAAACAAAGACACGCGGGCGCTCGGCGAGAACCGTAGCTCGTAACCCTTGTTTAATGTTGTAAGTTGCTATTTTATATTCAAGAGTAAAAAAGGAAATAATTTAAATGTTTATAGACAACATTTCCTTTACATATTATATGATGATGATACCATTATTTTTTTCGTTAAGCCATAATTCCAGTTATTTTTTTCTTATCTTAATAAAATTCCAACAACGTTTTTTAGACTTTTTAGTTAATTCCTGAAGCGAACTAACTCGTACTGTGTGTGAATAAGAAATGTAGGCTACATTTTAATAATAAAAAAATAATTAAAAATTGTATTTTCGTAAGAAAGTATTTTTAAGCCTTTATTCATTTTGTTGTTCATTTAACACCCCACAGGAAACATGTGCGAGATTCAAGACACCACGGTCGTGAACAACTTTACTTCCCATAATTTTCCTATATCTCGTTTTTACAATGTATTTACAGTATTCTATATTTACATATAATTTACAAAATTTATAAGTGATTCTGTTTGTATACAAAGTACAGTAGCCTAATTAAAATTTATAGGAAAACCAATTTAAAGAAAAATCATTAATTAAATATAATTTTAAACTAATATAATTACCTTTTATAATATATCCGTCTTGTGACTTCGTTTATTTTGTAAGTTAATACGCGTTTCGGGTCCGTGGTCCCATCATCAGTTTAACTCAAATCTGCTCCGTTGGAGGTCGTTAAATATTTATATTAAAAACACATAAAACACAACAAGTAACCTGCACATACATAAACTTAAGTTTCGAGGGCAACATCACGATGCACACTCTAAATGGTAATTATATTAATTTATAATTATATTTAATTTATAAAAGTGACTCTATTTAGAGTACATTTTAAACTTTTTCTTTTGTAGGAATGCCCAATATAGGTTTTGCCTAATGGATTCCTATTTATCGCTAACATATTAAATATCTAACATAAATTTAAATTTATTTGGTACTAATTTTTTGAACATATTGTAAATTATTATTCTCATACAGTCAAAAAATGTTGTTTTCTTTTTAAACATACAAATCATTTTGTCAAAAATATACATAAATTTGAAACGTTACCGGTAATTAAGACGTTACAATAACTGTAAAGTTATAAGCAACTTGATAGTTAAAAAACGAAGTCAGTTAATAGCATTTACAATAACTAATAACAGTCTGTGCCAGTCGATAACACTTTTATAGGAAAACAATTTCATTGCTTATCCCTACCGAGTAGCCAGGCAGAAAGGCAACACTGCACGGTTAGGCATTGTCCTGCGTGAGCGACGGGGTGCGAGCGACGAGCGATTCGGGCGCGCGACCGTTTTGTCCTGTGTGAGCGATCTGGCGATGAAAGCGTAAATAAGGCCAGTCAGCAACATTACTTAAAATATGTGCTTGTTCAAGAATTGTGTAGGAAACCGACTAATGATATTTATTTAGAGAGGACTTGTTACGGAGAATATCACCACCTGTTCCATAAACTGAAAACCTGTCAAAATGGACCTGAGTTGTTTCATTCATATACTGGAATGCTACCAAGCACATTTTTTTATATCGCTGATGCTATACGAGGTGAAATAAAATATAAAGAAAGGAATTTCCAAAAACCAATCTCCGTGGAAGAACGACTGTTTAGAGAATTAACTAGCTGGTTTTGTATATGCATAGTAATGTAATTGTGTTATAGTAGTACCTACACATGTGATATAAAAGTAAAAAATATAAATTAAATACATCCGAAAATTGAAAAAAGATGCCCAGTTTTAACATGACATTCAAAACCAATGTGAAAAATAAATGATATACAATACAAAAGTGGAAAATATAACATTATATGCATAAAAAAGTGACAAAGAAAAAACCAGTGACAACTAATTGTAGATCTACTCCGTATCTGATGCACTCAGGAAATGCGCAGTATGAACAAGCGACCGAGCGACCGAGGCGATTTGAAACAAATATTTTGTTCTTGTCGCGTCGCGCAAACATCGCTTTATCGCTCTGATCGCAGTGTAGGACACTCCTGGGAGATAACCCAGTTTGTTATTTTCGCGTCGCTCGCATCGCTCGCGTCGCTCGCACCCCGTCGCTCACGCAGGACAATGCCTTAGTGTTGCCAATTCGTGCGTGGAGTAGGCGAATCTCGACCTTCCGTCGCTAGGCTAGTTACATATCCAGCAACACCGCAATTTCTATCACCCGCCTAATTTCGTGGCCGCGAGTATAAACTTCTAATCCTCATTCACTTTACATGGAATTTAGTTGCTTTTTCTGTTTTCTGGGGAATTTGTTGATTATAATTGATTACTTCTGGTTACATAATACAATTACAGAAATAATAAATGCTTTGCATGTCTTTAGGATTAAATATAAACGAAAGTTGTTTTAAAAATACGCAAAAATCAATCAATGATGAAACTGGCGAATTATGAGACAAGTATTAGGCCTTCTTGTAACAATAGTAGACCTATAATAACTTGAAATTCGCCCTTCTTGCTTGAATAGGTTTAATTAAGTTATTATGTACATTTTTATGATAACTTATACAGAATGTTGCAATTAAATTTTGTTTACTCTTTTTAAAGTTTATTATCGTGTATACATAAATAAGTAATTAAAAGTAAAACAATATTTTGAGAATTCTATATTCAGAGTGTTTGAAAAGTCTGGAAACGGCTTCATATAGCAAAAAGGTCATGTCTTACAATATAGAAATAAATGCAGTTACAAACATACATAAAAGACCCACTTTTTTGGGAGTTTGAAATTATTGTTCGCCAGGTAGAAATAAATGCAAATACACAAAATAATCAATGAAAACTGCATTGCATGCTACTTAATTCTTTTATAACTTTAGACGTTACCTTTTACAATGAGATATAATATACTAAATGTTATTAATGTCCTAAACTTTGTTAAATAACGTGATTAGAATAATATACTAAAATAGAAGAAAATATCTAAACTTTAGTTGAAAAACAAGTACAGAAAAAAATAATTTGATAAAAATTAAACAAAAATAATTTAATACAATAAAATATTTTTTTATTTTAACCCTAGAACCGGCAGACGGTACATAATGTACCGTTACTCCAACACATTTGTAACGAGTGATTGTATTGAATATTTGACCCTTTAAAAATCTTTCAATCTCAAAAAGACAAACACCATTGGAAAGGTCATGTATCAAACTTTAATTTTCGTATTTATAATGTCTTTCTAAAACGTATATTTACGTATGTAATCGTCGTTTTAAAATTGTAGATTTCTGTAAACCTGATTCCACGCGTGGATTCGAATACAATTAATTGTACTGTTATTTCCCACTTATTCAACGTCCCAGACCATCTACAGTAATATTTTGATCAAAATTATAAAGCTACCATGGGATTCGTCAATATTTGATCTATCTAAAGATGCCTTGCAATAAGATGTCAGTACCATACAATTTGAATGACTAAGCTTTCTGTAAACCCTTGCGATTCGGCACAACAACCAACATCCGCAGTCACAGCAAGAGAGCGTAGACTGGGGAGGTTTGCAAAAGGGGAAGGAGGAGAAATATTGGAATGGGTAAGCAGTGAGCGCAGGGTTGCGTCCCGATTTTGTTGAAGGCGGTTTCCAAAACCTAAGGGTGAGTTTATTTCTTGAAGGATTTGAGATAAACTTATGTTGTTTTTTGTAAAAAAAAGTTCAAGAGTTATGGATTAAAACGCTATAATTTTCACCTTAAAAATTATTTTAATACGTTTGTAAAAATTCACTGAATATTTTAAAATGTTGAAATACGTGATTTTTCAAAAAATAGAATATGGGACTTTTATCACCATATTTTAATAAGAATAACTGAAAAATTTAGTTTTCATACGCTCAACCGTTACATAGATGAACTCTTCCCAAGAAGTCGAAAAATGAGCACTTTTACAGCCCATATTTCGCAAAATATTCGTTGTATTTTTTTTTGTCTAATTTATATTGATAACATGTTAGTAGGTTAATAGTTTTCAACACAAAAAAACATGAAAAAAAAATATGTCGTAAACCCATCGCACAACCTTAAAGGCCTTCATAATACAATCGTTGCGTAAACTACTATTTTATACTTGTTTTATATTGTTCATAGTGTATTGCTTCATTACAGTTAAAGAAAAAAAATGAAGTTTATTCTCTCTGTTAGAAAAATGGTCACGCTTATTTGCACTAGTTGACCGAGCGAAGCGAGGTCTCCGTTTTAGCTCGACCGTTCAGCATTTCGTCTGTGTGTCTGTCTGTCTCACGATTACGGCCAAACACCTTGACCGATTGTGATGATTTTTTGCATGAATGTTCCTTATCCCTAGATGTATATATACGGTTTTTCCATTTTTCATTCTTAACCCCCTAAATAAAATAAAATGGCGGCCGCACCGTTTGTCTCAGTGTGAGCTTTTTGAAAAAAACAGTTTTTGGCTTAACCGCTTACGAATTTAAAAAACTAATAATATTTTGCTTGTAGCAAATTTGGTTTTAAACAAAATTGTATTCTTGATTTTTCCGTATCTCTAACGGTAAGCTCACAAAATGGGCGAAAACTTCAAATTTGTTCAAAATCGTCCAAGTTTTTGTATTTTAACCATGTTTTTATACGTTTATTCTAAACCAATTCAAAAGTGTTCCATAGCTTTTTTGTAGATAAAGGTTTAAAGAATTCAGTACCAGGAGACCGAGCTAAAGCTCGATTATAAGCAGGGCTATGATTTCAATAATAAATATTGGATTATTGAGTTTTGAG
>JAGFPH010002461.1:0-14240 GCA_018207615.1 Philaenus spumarius | reverse complement strand
TTGGTGCTCCCTGAACCCAAAAAAGTGTTTTTAACGTGGTGTCTGTCAGTCTGTCAGTATGTATACACGACCAGAGAGGACACTATTGGTCCGATTTTCATGAAATTTGGTATGTAGGTACTAAACCCTAATTTCTCCAGGCGTTTTTTTCATTTTTTGGAATTTTTAATTTTTCAAGGGTAATTTACCCCTAAAAACCCATAAAAAGTGACAAAAATGCAAATTTCTCAAAAACGGCTCTAACGATTTTGATCAAATTTTCAGTATTTATAGTGCTTAAGATGCCAAACAAAATGACACCACCCACTTTTATCAATACTTCGGCGTTTTATAACTATGGGGAAATGTTAAAAAATAAACAAGTTTATGTAGTCAATCTAGCATCGCGGCGACGGCCGCACGGGGTAGCACAACGGTAGCGAGCACGGCCAGTAATTCAAAGGTCGCGCGATCGAATCCCGCCTGGGACAATAACTTTTTTATACGATTGACGTAGGTAGAATATTATTTTTTGTTTTGTTCTAAAAAGTAGTAAATAAAATGATTAAAAACAATATTATTTTAACTACAGTAAGTTGGGAGAAAGTTTGTGTCAGTTAACTGATACCGTTTATTTTTAACGAAAACATACATTTTAAGCTATTTGTCTATTTTTCGTCATTAGCGGGGAACATATATAAGCTTTAAAACGATGTTTGAATCATTAATTTTGATGAAGAATAAGGGAGATATGCCATTGCCACAAAAATATCTTTGAATAATAATGTATAAGGATAATTAATTATACATAGCACACTTTGAATCATTTATATTATGCATAGCCTACTTTAATAGTTTTATTCACACTCCTACTTCATATTATATATGTTAGACACAGCCTACTTTAAATCGTTCGTATTATAATTAGCACACTTTGAATCATATATAATCTTACAAACAGTTTCCTTATTTTTTTTCGGCAAAGTCATCACAAAACGAATATTTTACTTCTAAATATTCTACCTCTAGCCTTTTTACGATAATTTTATTTTTGTTGTCATAATGAGGTATATAAAGTAACGTAGATGAGGAAAAGTAACGTAGACCATGAAACACAATTTACCTGAAAGAATAGCCTGAGGTAGTAGCAGGGGAAGTCAACGCATTGCGCGCCCTCTTCCTCCGCGTCAATGTAAACTCCTCGCACTAAGATTGAGTTGGAGGAGTTGATGAATATGAGGAGGAAGAAACAAGCGAGGTGCGAGACCCAGAAACTCCTCACTGGCGTGTCTATAACATGATATCAGTAGTAAGCAATGGAGCAGCATTTTCTAAAACACCTTGCAATTTAAATGAATTTTAAGAAATTAGGGGCATGGATGGAAAGTGAGACAAATTAAAAATATAAACCGGATAAGACAATAGAGTAGTTACATGGTTGTTTTAGATTCAACAAAATTAAAATGGTATATATATGTAATCGGCGTTGTCCTGACTGACTGCCTGGTGTAGAATTAACGTAGAGCAAAATGTCTTAAAGTAAAAATACGAAAATTTTAAGGTATATAATCTTATTTGCTCATAGACGCACACTAAGGAAGAGTTTTGCAAAATTTCGATTTTAAAGCTTGAAAATAGTGTATATTCGAGAGGTTCACCCCTAGCTTTATATCAGATTAAACAGCTGATTAGGATCAAAATCTTAGCACCACATGCTTGTTTGATGCATTTACATTCATTACCATAACAACCAACTTAGTTAATTTAGAATCAGTTTATTATTATTCACAATCTACAGCTTTTTTTTTTTTGGATTAGGTTGACAAAATAAAAGCGAACACAAACAAAAATCAACTAAAAATGCTCACTGTAGATAATTTAATTCAAACAGCTGTTGCTACATATATTATAATTACAACTGATTTGGATCAAAAACTTAATATCATTTTAGGTAAAACCTATAAAATACTGATCAAACGCAAGTTTGTTGAAAGCATTTACATTTATTACCGTAGCAACCTACTTGGTAAATTTAGAATCGGTTAATTTTTTAACAAACGAAAGCATGTTTATGTTTGGTTTATATATTATGTTCTACTATATTTAAAAAATCCTTTCAATCACACTAAAAACCTGGATATACTGCGCATGGATTTAGGATACCTCACCCCTATCACCCTACCCTAATCAATCATATCAGAGTATAAAATATGGTAATCCATTCACGTCGAGGCGGGCGAAAAAGTAAACGAAATGCTTTTTATATGGGCACTTTTCCGCCCGTCGGATGATAAGTGGTTCTTTCTACCTTATTAATGAGGGTAGGACTGGAGGAAAAGTAAATTATGGATTTTGCCATCTTAGATTTTCTTCTTAGCCTCCTATTTTGCTTTAACTCCCAACTCGAGGGCTCGACCATTAAATACTCAATTGCTTGAGCAGATTTCGTAAAGCCCGGTTTACACGCTACGATAAATTGTAACAATGTAAACAGGACATTGTAGCGATTTATTGGAATTGGATTGGATGGTTGGTGCTGGCCGGCATCAGTTTCTGCGAATCGTAACGATAAATTGGAACCTGTAAAGCCCGGTTTACACGCTACGATAAATCGTAACAATTTATTGTTACAATAAATCGAAAGTGTGAGTACTGTTTACATGCAATGATTTCTTGTCCAATCTTCATTGACGAATATTTAACTTTTGATAATTCTTTCTTATAAACCGTACGCAATGCATTATTTTTTTTTTTTTAACAACAGTATTTCTGTCTGCCAACGGATCACACGCCTTGTATTTTTGAACGAGCGTTATGTGCGCAAGGTCTTTTTTATTCCTGCCGGAGTATTCTTTGCTCTTAATGAGCCAGAAGCAGGTAAAACTGCGATGTAGTTCAATAAATTCAGTCAAAAACTCTTGAGGAGTTTGAGCTGCCTTGCTATCAATTGAATAAAAACAACACAAGGTACTCTTTCGTATTTTTCTCTTGGTTTGCTTTATTATGACGTTTCTGTTGTCGAATTTTATTTCGTTCTTTGATTCATAATTTTCTTTCTTCAGTCTCTTTCACTGTCAACACTAACACTGGTCGTCAAATTGATGATATATTAGTATAAACACAATAAACTTAATTATTTATTAGTACAGAGAAAACCTCTCTCGCCCTTTAGTTTGTCTTCTCATTATTAAATCTCAGAATGATGTATTACCCGTGAGGTGAGTGATGAAAGATGAAACTGTTTTGGGGATGCCTGTAGCAAAAAGAAAGTTTGCGCATGCGCGGGACAGCTGCTTGGGGAACAACCACCAACCACCTTAGTTGGTTTATGTCTCCTCTCTTCTACTTCCCTTCCTACGCGCATCGGGAGTTTCATCATCTACCTCATAAATATGGGTAGGCCTATTTGCACTCCTGTTCCAAACGTTGAATTTAAACACTAAATGTAACTAATTTTGTTCTAATTTAGGATTCCTATGTTTGAAGTGAAAACACTCACGTACTCATTGACTAAAAACATTAGTAGGAAAATTGAAGTCTTACAAAGCCTACTTACATAGTCGTTAGTCAGTATAAAAAACCAAAATTAATTTATTTATTTTGAATTGTCTGAAATAAATAAACCGGAAAATAAAATAAAAGTCTATACATGTAAAAACTGCATTGGGCTTGTATATCAAAGTAAATTATAATTTTTGCCTGAAAAGGGATTTATAAAAAAGAGTAATTTATACTAGGGGCTCTGCCCCTGGACGCTCCGCGTCCCAACCCCGGCTCGGCCTTCGGCCTCAGATGGCTGCTTCGCTTCGCTCGCAGGTGGAAAATTTGATAAAGAATCTCGTTAATCTTTTGCTCGTTTGTACATAGGTGACCGAGCATAAATTAGCTGTTTTATTTGGCAGCTGACTCAAACTCATTAAACATTATCTCCATAAGATTAACATGGGAAATTTTAAGGATTGTATACCGGAGCTCCTTCTCGGGTGAATAGCGGCTGAACGGATGATAATATATAAGACTTGACATATCTGTGAATGATTATGTTCAGTTTTTGATCCAAATTAGCTGTTTTATATATAATAGGTTTGTAACAACCAATGTTTGAATTGAATTAAAATATAGTTAGCATTTTTCGTTGATTTTTGTTTGTGTTTGTTTTTAGTTTGTCAATGTAACCTCAAAAAGGTAATACTCTTCAAATTTTCTAAGTAATGTTGCTATGGTAATGAGAGTAAACAAACATGATGTGTTGCTAAGTTTTTTATACGAACAGCTGTTTTTGTGCACCTGATAAAATCAATAGAAATCTTTCTTCCATAAGATTAACATTGAAACTTTGAGGGCCACTGGGGCGTAGCCCTAATGTCCTAGGACTTCGGTGAATGGCCTAAAACCTTCCCAGGGTTAACCTGTGTTACTATGCAAAATTTCAAAGCAATCGGATGGACGGTATACGAACGCAAAGTGGACAAAGAACCAAAAAAAAAACCCCCCATAAGGAATACACAGCAGAAATTTGCATTTGATTATAACGTTTGTAAGGCGAAAGATACATGATTTGTAATGCTTGATAACATATCTGTGAATGATTACCTGCAATTTAAAAAAAAAAAAAAAAATAAGGAAATCGGCCGGATAGAATGGCCGTACTGACTGCCACAAGTTTTCATAAATTCTTTTAATATATAGATGACATGAAAACATTTGATTAAAAACTTTGCTAGCTTACTCATCAACGTAAACCACAAGTGACAATGGTAGTCTAATGCTTAAAATATCGAGGAGCAAGAAAGCTGTTGTTGATGTCAATCGTTCAGTATATCTTATCTTATTAAACGAGCAATTCTTGTATATTTGTTTATAAACTTATTTCGGGGATCTCGCTAACGACTCTAACGATTTTGATGAACAATTGCATATAGGGGTTTTTTGACGTCAGAAATCGAATGCTCTAGGTCTTACGTCTACGAAAATGCGCATACAATTTAAACTCTAAACTTCTTTTATATACCACCTCTGAAGTCACTAAGTATAGGCGAATAGATACATTATAGATACAAACATAAATCATTAACAATGTATTAGGTGGTATAATTTTCAACTTATTTCTTTATTCAAACACCAAACGTGACTAAAACATTATTTTTGTGCTGTTATTAACCGTTCTGAAAACCTTTTCACCAGTTTCTGGGTGACGTTACCTTTAAGGAAATATATATTGAGCAGATTCCAAACTCCTCTCCACACGTTAACAGTTCCACAGAAGGAGAAGATGAGGTAGATATCCACGGCTAGTATTCTCCAGAAACCCTTTATACGGATGACTAGACTCTTCATCAAGGGTTGTGCGGCGAAGGTACTAAACACAAGGATGTAGCCGATGGCCTGGAAACAGCAAACACACATTTACACATTACAAACAAACATTTTTACTTTCTCCACCCTATACGTAGTATATGGAGAAAGTATTGTTTTCGTAAAAATGTTCGAATTTGAATTTTCAGTTGAATTATCTGTTTTGGTGCTCCCAGAACCCCAAAAATTTTTTGCAATTATCTGTGTTGGTGCTCCCTGAACCCAAAAATATTTTTAGTGGAATTTTTTGTTTTGGTGCTCCCTGAACCCAAAAAAGTGTTTTTAACGTGGTGTCTGTCTGTCAGTCTGTCAGTCTGTCAGTATGTATACACGACCAGAGAGGACACTATTGGTCCGATTTTCATGAAATTTGGTATGTAGGTACTAAACCCTAATATCTCCAGGCGTTTTTTTCATTTTTTGGAATTTTTAATTTTTAAGGGTAATTTACCCCTAAAAACCCATAAAAAACGACAAAAATGCAAATTTCTCAAAAACGGCTCTAACGATTTTAATCAAATTTTCAGTATTTATAGTGCTTAAGATGCCAAACAAAATGACACCACCCGCTTTTATCAAAACTTCGGCGTTTTATAATTATGGGGAAGTGTTAAAAAATAAACAAGTTTATGTTGTCAATCTAGCATCGCGGCGACGGCCGCACGGGGTAGCACAATGGTAGCAAGCACGGCAAGTAATTCAAAGGTCGCGCGATCGAATCCCGCCTGGGACAATAACTTTTTTATACGATTGACTTAGGTAGAATATTATTTTTTTGTTTTGTTCTAAAAAGTAATAAATAAAATGATTAAAAACAATATTATTTTGACTACAGTAAGTTGGGAGAAAGTTTGTGTCAGTTAACTGATACCGTTTATTACTTTATGATAAAATAAAGTCGGCGCACATACGTTTGTCCCTTATGACGTGTGGTAAAAAGTGATGTGTTATGCAACCAAATGTTCTCGATTTAAATAAAATTGAATATGAAGATGACGTTTTAATCTTATATATATATATATATATATATATAAAAAATATGAGTGTTTTACTGAAAGTGGACACATAGAGAAAAAGTGGATACATTTTAATAATTTTGGCGTCGTTGAAAAATTCTTGTTAAGTATATTCCAAAATAACTAGCAATGATCCAATTTTCTCACGTTTAGCCTGTTTTCTAGCGAGCATTTTCTAAAAGTTGGATATTTGACAATTATTTTTTAATTATTTAAGCATTGAATTCCAACGACACAAAATTAATTAAAATCGGTCTAGAAATATGAGTTACAAAACCGTTTCTGTGTATTAAAACAATGTAAAACGCAATTTTAAGTATAACTATGGTAGCAACAATGCAACAAATATATTAGCAGCTTAGTTTAGTTGATTTGAAACAACGTAATAACAATTGTTTTGGTGTACATCTTTAAAAAATATTAGGAGAAACCCATGCGTGCTCCACACGCCAACCCCGTTGGAACCTTCTATACATATAATCAAGTTAAGTTTTCTTTGTAATAAAATTGTATTATTAATAATAACCCCAAAGCTAAGATGGTAAATAATGTTAAATGTCAAAATCAAATGTTTCGTATATTTTATAACAGCAGTTATAATAAAGGTTAAAAGAACCAGCAAGCCTCAGGTCTACACTTTAATAAAAACCTAACCTATAAGTTAGAAATACAAATATTTGCTTGAAAGTTTGAAATCAGGTGTCAATGAAAATATTAGAGCAAACAGCTGTTTTATCTGTTATTTTATTCAATTGGTTGCTATGGTAATAAATGTATTATAAATTATTTTATAATTAGAGCCTGTGTTACTCAGGGATAGTGTAGCTTTTTTACTTTCTCCCCCTATACCATAGTATATCTAGAAAGTATTGTATTCGTCAAAATTTTCGAGTTTGAGTTTTTGGTGGAAATATCCGTTTTGGGTCCCCCTGAACCTAAAAAAGTGGTTTTCGGAGTGATGTCTGTGTGTGTGTCTGTATGTGTGTCTGTGTGTCTGTGTGGATGTTATCAGATCTAAAGCCTAAACCAGTCGACCGATTTTGATGAAATTTGGTATGAAGGTACTAATCCACGGTATCTCTAGGCGTTTTTTTTCATTTTTGTAAATTTTTTATTTTTAAGGGAAATTTTCCCATAAAAACCCTTAAAATAACGGAAAAATCAACTTTTCTCAAAAACGGCTCTAACGATTTTGATTAAAATTTTATAGTTTATTAGGGACCTAAAGTACTATAAACTGTAAAATTTTAATCAAAATCGTTCGAGCCGTTTTTGAGAAAAGTTGGTTTTTCCGTTATTTTATGGATTTTTATGGGAAAACAACTTTAATACAAAATTACCTCTCCTACCCCACCCTAAAAGACACCGTGAATCTGTTTAATAATTTAAATATGTTTGTGAGAAAGTATGTGCCAGTTCCTGATACCGTTTATTTATTATTAGTAAAATGATTTTTTCAATCGATTCAGTAGTTCCAGAGATTACACCCTACATACAAACAAACAATTTTTACCTCTTTATAATATTAGTATAGAAAATCTTTATCCATTATTTTGGGCCTGGATCCTTAATGGCTGGAAATAAATTGTGAGATTGGAGTAAGTACGGGAATTTTCATGCGAAGCGAGCAATGTCTCCTCCAGTAGATACGTATTTTTGATATGTAATGGAAGTAATATGGCCTGACCAGTTCATTTTGTCGTGCTAAATACCACAGATTGAATTTATACAGCAAACATCTTTTCCATCCAAGCTGGTGCGAGTTTGATAAATAAACTCACACAGAATCAAAAGTTTCAGGATCCTCTGTGGAGGAGTGCGTGTACTGTATGCCAGCCTCGACATAATTAATTGGTGCGTTTTTCTAGTTAGTCTCGCTTAGTTGTTTCCTCTTTAACTTATCTGTGCAAGTTTATCTGTTTTTTAAAAATTGTATTATTTGGTACTAGAATGGTACTAGTAGTTCTGTGAACGGTAGACCTCGGTAGTTGAAATAACAAACGTGGATTTGAGCTTAGGTTAAAAATAGTGCCCCAGTAAGGAAGTAAGCAGAAGGTTTAGCCAGTGAAACATTATTTTGCAATTCCGGGGTTTCTAGTTCTGTTTTTTTCTTTTCTTGAGCTTTAACTGCTAAAGATTTTCTTTTAGGGGGCATTGTGTTTGATTTATGTTAATAGTGCGTAAGATAGCTAAAAATATCGCGTTATTGAGGGAAAACATAGAATTAAATATTTACATACTTAAATAACTAAAACTTAACAATGTTTTTACAGTTCCATATCATATTCCTATATTAGAAATAATGAAAACAAATGATATTGAAGCGTCATGATAGTGATCTCAACCCATGTACTAACACTTCCCACGCTGTGCAACAGTAATTTTTTGTATGTCCTTAATCACCGCGAGGTTTCATTTGTTTCGTCTCATTTTGTAATTCAAGTAAAGCTAAGTCAAATACTTTTATGGAATAATAATTTACAAGTATACAGTTCAATTATTTGATTTATTCTCTACACTTTCTTATAATAATATTTGATTATAAATATTAATCTTAGAAATTTGAAATTGATAAATATTTCTATACAGTTCTATTTAGAACTAAATTACAAAACTTTTTTACATTTATGAAAAAAATTACAAAAAATCTTAACTACTTTTTATGTAGGCCTAAATTTGAACTTTTTCCTTTCGTTATTGAACTTGCTTGTTTCTTGAGCTAATAACTTTGTTAATTTTACTTCAATCATTTTTTACTGGCATATATCTTATCTTCTAAAGCAAGAGATATTTGTCTGTCTGCTAAATGGATCTGGAATCTCCGTCTAAGGATTTTTGATTTTATATGGGGCTTTTGGCCACGAGAAATCGATTGGAAATGGTCACCAGTCTGGGAAAATTCGTTTTCTACGTCTTTTTATTAAATTAAAAAGTGAAATTTGTCCATTTTAAACAATACAAAGCACAGCTGATGCAAATGTTTTCAATGTCATTACAATAATCATCTGTTTTCTTTTAAATGAAGCACAGCTGATGCAAATGTTTTCAATGCCATTACAATAATCATCTGTTTTCTTTTAAACTGTATTTTATTAGAGGTAAGCCTAATGTTGTATATATTTATTGTTACCATGGCAACGAATACTTCTGCTAAATAAACATACCCTTTATTTAGTTGTTTAATGTTATAGGCCTAACCTAAACGATGTTCACGGAAATTTGCAATAATAGTTATTGACGTGAGCGAACTAGGCCCTAGGCCTAAATCAATATTGAAATATTAAACTTTAATTTAGGCCTGACTTATTTCTGAGGCATAGCGTTGAGATTATGGTTAATCCTTTAAACTGTATTTTTATTACAGGTAAGCCTAATGTTGTATATACCCTTTATTTAGTTGTTTAATGTTATAGGCCTAATCTCAAAACTCAATAATCCAATATTTATTATTGAAATCATAGCCCTGCTTATAATCGAGCTTTAGCTCGGTCTCCTGGTACTGAATTCTTTAAACCTTTATCTACAAAAAAGCTATGGAACACTTTTGAATTGGTTTAGAATAAACGTATAAAAACATGGTTAAAATACAAAAACTTGGACGATTTTGAACAAATTTGAAGTTTTCGCCCATTTTGTGAGCTTACCGTTAGAGATACGGAAAAATCAAGAATACAATTTTGTTTAAAACCAAATTTGCTACAAGCAAAATATTATTAGTTTTTTAAATTCGTAAGCGGTTAAGCCAAAAACTGTTTTTTTCAAAAAGCTCACACTGAGACAAACGGTGCGGCCGCCATTTTATTTTATTTAGGGGGTTAAGAATGAAAAATGGAAAAACCGTATATATACATCTAGGGATAAGGAACATTCATGCAAAAAATCATCACAATCGGTCAAGGTGTTTGGCCGTAATCGTGAGACAGACAGACACACAGACGAAATGCTGAACGGTCGAGCTAAAACGGAGACCTCGCTTCGCTCGGTCAACTAGTGCAAATAAGCGTGACCATTTTTCTAACAGAGAGAATAAACTTCATTTTTTTTCTTTAACTGTAATGAAGCAATACACTATGAACAATATAAAACAAGTATAAAATAGTAGTTTACGCAACGATTGTATTATGAAGGCCTTTAAGGTTGTGCGATGGGTTTACGACATATTTTTTTTTCATGTTTTTTTGTGTTGAAAACTATTAACCTACTAACATGTTATCAATATAAATTAGACAAAAAAAAATACAACGAATATTTTGCGAAATATGGGCTGTAAAAGTGCTCATTTTTCGACTTCTTGGGAAGAGTTCATCTATGTAACGGTTGAGCGTATGAAAACTAAATTTTTCAGTTATTCTTATTAAAATATGGTGATAAAAGTCCCATATTCTATTTTTTGAAAAATCACGTATTTCAACATTTTAAAATATTCAGTGAATTTTTACAAACGTATTAAAATAATTTTTAAGGTGAAAATTATAGCGTTTTAATCCATAACTCTTGAACTTTTTTTTACAAAAAACAACATAAGTTTATCTCAAATCCTTCAAGAAATAAACTCACCCTTAGGTTTTGGAAACCGCCTTCAACAAAATCGGGACGCAACCCTGCGCTCACTGCTTACCCATTCCAATATTTCTCCTCCTTCCCCTTTTGCAAACCTCCCCAGTCTACGCTCTCTTGCTGTGACTGCGGATGTTGGTTGTTGTGCCGAATCGCAAGGGTTTACAGAAAGCTTAGTCATTCAAATTGTATGGTACTGACATCTTATTGCAAGGCATCTTTAGATAGATCAAATATTGACGAATCCCATGGTAGCTTTATAATTTTGATCAAAATATTACTGTAGATGGTCTGGGACGTTGAATAAGTGGGAAATAACAGTACAATTAATTGTATTCGAATCCACGCGTGGAATCAGGTTTACAGAAATCTACAATTTTAAAACGACGATTACATACGTAAATATACGTTTTAGAAAGACATTATAAATACGAAAATTAAAGTTTGATACATGACCTTTCCAATGGTGTTTGTCTTTTTGAGATTGAAAGATTTTTAAAGGGTCAAATATTCAATACAATCACTCGTTACAAATGTGTTGGAGTAACGGTACATTATGTACCGTCTGCCGGTTCTAGGGTTAAAATAAAAAAATATTTTATTGTATTAAATTATTTTTGTTTAATTTTTATCAAATTATTTTTTTCTGTACTTGTTTTTCAACTAAAGTTTAGATATTTTCTTCTATTTTAGTATATTATTCTAATCACGTTATTTAACAAAGTTTAGGACATTAATAACATTTAGTATATTATATCTCATTGTAAAAGGTAACGTCTAAAGTTATAAAAGAATTAAGTAGCATGCAATGCAGTTTTCATTGATTATTTTGTGTATTTGCATTTATTTCTACCTGGCGAACAATAATTTCAAACTCCCAAAAAAGTGGGTCTTTTATGTATGTTTGTAACTGCATTTATTTCTATATTGTAAGACATGACCTTTTTGCTATATGAAGCCGTTTCCAGACTTTTCAAACACTCTGAATATAGAATTCTCAAAATATTGTTTTACTTTTAATTACTTATTTATGTATACACGATAATAAACTTTAAAAAGAGTAAACAAAATTTAATTGCAACATTCTGTATAAGTTATCATAAAAATGTACATAATAACTTAATTAAACCTATTCAAGCAAGAAGGGCGAATTTCAAGTTATTATAGGTCTACTATTGTTACAAGAAGGCCTAATACTTGTCTCATAATTCGCCAGTTTCATCATTGATTGATTTTTGCGTATTTTTAAAACAACTTTCGTTTATATTTAATCCTAAAGACATGCAAAGCATTTATTATTTCTGTAATTGTATTATGTAACCAGAAGTAATCAATTATAATCAACAAATTCCCCAGAAAACAGAAAAAGCAACTAAATTCCATGTAAAGTGAATGAGGATTAGAAGTTTATACTCGCGGCCACGAAATTAGGCGGGTGATAGAAATTGCGGTGTTGCTGGATATGTAACTAGCCTAGCGACGGAAGGTCGAGATTCGCCTACTCCACGCACGAATTGGCAACACTAAGGCATTGTCCTGCGTGAGCGACGGGGTGCGAGCGACGCGAGCGATGCGAGCGACGCGAAAATAACAAACTGGGTTATCTCCCAGGAGTGTCCTACACTGCGATCAGAGCGATAAAGCGATGTTTGCGCGACGCGACAAGAACAAAATATTTGTTTCAAATCGCCTCGGTCGCTCGGTCGCTTGTTCATACTGCGCATTTCCTGAGTGCATCAGATACGGAGTAGATCTACAATTAGTTGTCACTGGTTTTTTCTTTGTCACTTTTTTATGCATATAATGTTATATTTTCCACTTTTGTATTGTATATCATTTATTTTTCACATTGGTTTTGAATGTCATGTTAAAACTGGGCATCTTTTTTCAATTTTCGGATGTATTTAATTTATATTTTTTACTTTTATATCACATGTGTAGGTACTACTATAACACAATTACATTACTATGCATATACAAAACCAGCTAGTTAATTCTCTAAACAGTCGTTCTTCCACGGAGATTGGTTTTTGGAAATTCCTTTCTTTATATTTTATTTCACCTCGTATAGCATCAGCGATATAAAAAAATGTGCTTGGTAGCATTCCAGTATATGAATGAAACAACTCAGGTCCATTTTGACAGGTTTTCAGTTTATGGAACAGGTGGTGATATTCTCCGTAACAAGTCCTCTCTAAATAAATATCATTAGTCGGTTTCCTACACAATTCTTGAACAAGCACATATTTTAAGTAATGTTGCTGACTGGCCTTATTTACGCTTTCATCGCCAGATCGCTCACACAGGACAAAACGGTCGCGCGCCCGAATCGCTCGTCGCTCGCACCCCGTCGCTCACGCAGGACAATGCCTAACCGTGCAGTGTTGCCTTTCTGCCTGGCTACTCGGTAGGGATAAGCAATGAAATTGTTTTCCTATAAAAGTGTTATCGACTGGCACAGACTGTTATTAGTTATTGTAAATGCTATTAACTGACTTCGTTTTTTAACTATCAAGTTGCTTATAACTTTACAGTTATTGTAACGTCTTAATTACCGGTAACGTTTCAAATTTATGTATATTTTTGACAAAATGATTTGTATGTTTAAAAAGAAAACAACATTTTTTGACTGTATGAGAATAATAATTTACAATATGTTCAAAAAATTAGTACCAAATAAATTTAAATTTATGTTAGATATTTAATATGTTAGCGATAAATAGGAATCCATTAGGCAAAACCTATATTGGGCATTCCTACAAAAGAAAAAGTTTAAAATGTACTCTAAATAGAGTCACTTTTATAAATTAAATATAATTATAAATTAATATAATTACCATTTAGAGTGTGCATCGTGATGTTGCCCTCGAAACTTAAGTTTATGTATGTGCAGGTTACTTGTTGTGTTTTATGTGTTTTTAATATAAATATTTAACGACCTCCAACGGAGCAGATTTGAGTTAAACTGATGATGGGACCACGGACCCGAAACGCGTATTAACTTACAAAATAAACGAAGTCACAAGACGGATATATTATAAAAGGTAATTATATTAGTTTAAAATTATATTTAATTAATGATTTTTCTTTAAATTGGTTTTCCTATAAATTTTAATTAGGCTACTGTACTTTGTATACAAACAGAATCACTTATAAATTTTGTAAATTATATGTAAATATAGAATACTGTAAATACATTGTAAAAACGAGATATAGGAAAATTATGGGAAGTAAAGTTGTTCACGACCGTGGTGTCTTGAATCTCGCACATGTTTCCTGTGGGGTGTTAAATGAACAACAAAATGAATAAAGGCTTAAAAATACTTTCTTACG
>JAGFPH010002460.1:150313-197860 GCA_018207615.1 Philaenus spumarius | reverse complement strand
TCACAGTATGTTGGCGATAACAGTATGATTATAATATTTCGTCGTTATTATCACATTATTAATTAGAATTAAAAGAAACCAGAGGTATTAACCTATACTGTTTAGTCACAGTATGTTGCCGATAACAGTATGATTATAATATTTCGTCGTTACTATCACATTATTAATTAGAATTAAAAGAAACCAGAGGTATTAACCTATACTGTTTAGTCACAGTATGTTGCCGATAACAGTATGATTATAATATTTCGTCGTTATTATCACGTTTAACGTCATTAAAATTATAGATTTGAAAATCCACTGCGCTAACGTGCTTTATAGAGACAAGCCCAGACTTAAATATTTTGGCGCTAGCAATACTCTACCTCAGCTGTCAAAACTGTCAAACCCTCGTCAACTGTTGACGTGGCGCTAACAACACTCGGCGCCTGGAACACTCGGCGCTAGGAACACGCTACGCTCGAGTGGGCCTGGAAATCACAAATCCGTTGGTACCATTTATGGCAACATTGCTTGCCCCGAAGCCTATAATGATCACAGGACCATTTTCTTACTAAGTAAGTTCAATACGGTTTCGGCTTCCTTTCACGTTCCGCAAAAGTTAGTGTTCCCAAGCGGTTACTGACAACGACCGATGTTCCTTAACTTCAACGAGTGGACGAGAACTGCTACGTTTAACACGGTATATTTACCGTTGGCAGACATTTACTAAAATTGGACATTTTTACAGTAATTTTTTTAAATTTTACGTGTGGCAATCTTCTCTAACACTTTTACTTATATTTATGTAAATTATACTTTGTTTTGACACCGAAGTTTAGAAAACTTAAAACTTTATTTATTTACATTCTGTTTCATTGCAGTTTTATAACACCCTGCAACAAAATTTACTTTGATTTGTCATATTAATTTAAAGTAATGATTACGTTTAGACAATGTCAAAATAATTTCGTGTAATGTCAATAAATTTAATATTTTCAGGTAATCCAACCACATAACTCGAATCTGTTAAATTGTAACGAGGTAGTTGATACGTTTCCAGTTTATCTTGGTTAAATTGCTTATAATAGTTATTAGTTTAACAACACAATGCAGAGTTAGAAAATTATGATATCATTCAAATAAGAGTAGTCAATGTAGCCTTTAATAAGTTGGATAAATAAGCGCTAACTAAATAAATATGCGTCTGATTATCTTCTTTTATAATTATTGCTCTAAATGTGTGTTTCTGTTTGAATAATTTATATGTAACCTTTAATGATATAATAACAATACATTTATAGAACAATATACAATAGTTAATTTTGTATATTACGACAGGTTAGTGAGTATTTGTGAATAATCCTTAGCAGTTATTTGTAAAAAAAAACCTTAAATAAATGTTAACACATACACATACTGTGCATCCTTGAAATATACATTACTCTAAATGTGTGTTTATTGATTTCTATTAACTTTAATAAACGTAAATATATAATATTGTTACATGCCAATCATACAATTGATATATTTACACTGTTTACAGATATGAATTGATTACAGAATAATGATTGTTTATTCAACATTTGAAACTCATTTTGAACTACACAGTATGGTACCCATGGTGATATTAAACAGCCGTTTAATTTAAAGATGACATTTATTTTCATTCCTATAAATTTAAATTGATATTGAAATTTAAATGTTGTGTGTGACGAAAAAATAGTGGATGCAATATTATGAAAAGTAAGTTTCTAAAATAACAGCTAATGTATGCTTTAATGGTTATAAATGCACAATACAAAAAATTACAGTTAGAGTTGGAATTTAAATATATGTTAAATTGTTTTATAATATTCTATTTGTCCATATAATACCAATACTTAAGTAGTTCATCTTTCAACAAAGGTGTCCATGTTAACGTTGCTAACTTCACGTAAAATACTTCCTCAAATACATCACTCATGGTACCCGGAGAAAGTCCTGCATTGCTTACAGGTAGGAATAATTACAATGTTATTCCAACACCCATTATTCACACTATATGTCAGGTATTATGTTGTGAGAGATGATGGATGGCTCTCCTAAAGCTTAGCAATGCATTTCAGTTGATTACAAAAAGGAACAAAGCAGAATTTTGTTCAGAGCAAGACAATTTTATTTCACATTAAAACTAAATAACTAAGATTTGGATAATAAAATGATTAAGAATATGTTTTAACTATTAACTTACAATAATAATCCTCAACTCAAGAAAACTGATTCTCAGTGTATCATCACTTTTAATAGTATTTATTTTAAATCTATTCTTTTATAAGTTTTAGTACAATTTTCTGCCAATCCTAACGTAACACTTTCATTTAAATTTGTCGACGCGTTTCGGAGTTCCTGCTTTATCGAGACTTATTTCAGTACTGTACTCCTATAAGAAAATGCGGCGACAAATTTAAGTGAAAGTGTTACGTTAGGATCGGCAGAAAATTGTACTAAAACTTATTTCATGGATCCTAGCAGATATAATTTGTTTAATAATTCCATTCTTTTATAGTTAAATTTTCTAATGTTAATTTTTTATTATAGCACCTTAATTATTTGTGTTTTTGAAAAGAAGGTCTCCAGTTGTCTTTATAAATTTTTCATTAAATGAGTTGCTACAATCCAATGTGTATCTTTTCTTTTTTGTTTTATTATTGTATTAACACATAACTAATATATTGGAATATGCCATCCTATTTCTTTGTAGTAACATTAAACTAGAAAATTAATTTGTAAAAATAGAAGCTCAAGTTGTAACACGTCTAGTTTCATATAAATTAGATCTAAAGAAATTATGTATGTAATTACACATTATAAAGGTAAATACAAAGTTTTCTTGGTTTACTTTATTATCTTGAATTAAAAAGAAACATTTATGAATCTTGTGAAATTAAATATAGTCTATAGTTTTACATATACAATTTAAATATAATAAGTTTTATTTATTGTTTAATATTACTTTTATTTTTTAGTTGTGGTATGCAAGATAACAGCATTATGTGAAAATTAAAACATGTTCGATAACATTACTATTACGTTATTTTAAATAACAATGTAATGTGCAAATGTCATAAAATGTTATTGTTTTTTACCTATACAGAAAAATTAATAAAACTTAAAATAATTTCATAAAAATAGTTAATTCATCATAAATTATGCACATTAATTTTATACTACTGTATTTTTGTTGTTGTTAACATTTAAAAAAAAAATTATAACATGTAACAACACATTAAAGCAAACTTATTAAGTAATATTAAAGTTCTATGCTCATGCAACACTTCCCTATGTAAGGAGTTCAAATTAATTCTAAACAGTAGGTAAAGTATCTTATACCCATATATAAACTTCTTGCATTTTATTTATCAATACAACTGTTTCGCCAATTAATGTGGCATCATTACACAAAGTCGTAATACGTTACACAACAAGGTACACCAACTCACAATTATTACACACCTAATTGGCTTGATAATTTTGTTAATAAGAACACGTCTAATTAAAATATAACAAATAAATCACTCTTCACATTTTTCTTTGCTCTTTTCTACTTGGAAATAGAAGAATAAGAGCTTACAACTTTGCTTTGTTTGGAGTGATACCTTAAATAACGTAACTCATGCTCAAATGTTTGAATGGTAAGTTTTTATTAATTCGTGTATAATTGCATTGATTACATTACACACAAAATCATTTTCAGTTTAAGATTTTACCTGATTTGTTTTTAAATTACTTATATATTTCGTTATCTTGATGTGTGTTAAAGTATTTTGGCTTAAACTTTGTGTGGCATTGTAAGATTTAATTCTTTGTTGCCGTATGTGTAGTAGATGTTAATAGCTAATAATGATCAATTACACAGTTTAATATCTTTTTATCAGTCACAATAATTATTAATCACAATTGATATTCGGATTGGCGACAACCAAACGCGTTAGCTAGTTATTTACTTACGGATTGAAATTATAATGATTAAAATTACAATATTGTGTGTTCACTATATATAAATAAAATTGAATGGCAGGTGGTTAATATTTCCAAGAGAAAATTATAAGATAAAAAAAATAATAATACCATACTGTAAGTAAATAAATATATAAAAAAAACTAAACATTTATTTCGTATTTAAATAAACTATAAAGTAGGCACTTTTTTAGTTCCAAAAATTATATTAAAGATGGAACAGATCTAATAAATACCGGTAGAACAATTATATACAATTTTACTTTACTGATCAGTGAAATTAGTAAAGTACCTTGATTTTTTTCAAGGTCATGGCAAAAAATAGCTATAGAACAGCCAAGATTATCAAAAAAGGAAATACGTAGAACGTTTGATTTTTAGAGTTTGAAATAGTTGGATATTGATGTAAATGGTTTCATAAATGATCAAATGTTTTGCTAGTAAAAGGAAATTTAGGTATAAATTAGTTATTTTGTGTTGGTGCATGGTAGTTAAAAATAAGGTATAATTTATGTTCGTATATAAGTTGTAAATTGTATTTTATTTATAGAATAAATACAAATTTAAGCAATTCAGTATAAACAGTTCACATATTTGAGTGATAGGCCTAAGTAACGTTTAGAGAAAAACACAGTCTAAACCACCTCATTTGAGACTTCTCAGCGCGGCGCAGTACTTAATTGAGTGGTAAGAAAACATATTTTATGTATTTATTAGCCTAATAGATCTTATTTATGTCATTACCATATTTAAATTACTTCTAGTTATAAAGTTATGTGAAAATTTAAACAGAGTGGCACATTACACCACCATGCAATAAGTGAAACTACTTTGCTTCTAAGATTTTATAGGTAGTGTTTCACTTATTGTCGTTTTCTTTCGTTTCAGGTGTTAAAAATAGATCATAATCCTATAGATGGTGAGGTATTAGATCAGTACCTAAAAAATATGTATGCTTTAGGAACTGAAATGAGTAATCGTTCCAAAGCAGCAGCCAAAGCAATTATTGCCTTCCAAGATTCTCGAACGAGGTTCCTCGTAAGTCACACCAAAGCACATTATCCACAAGGTCTGAAGCCAAAAACAATTGTATCTTAGACTGTTTTCCATCTTCTAAATAAACTCAATATTAGCATTGTAAATGTCTGGCTATGAAACGTGGATTTGTTGACATTCAAATCATCTCTGGCAAACACTCTCATTCTCAAAGGGTTGGCCTTCGAAAAACAGAGGAATGCCTTCAAAGCCTCCACGGAATGATAAGGAATTTAAAAAATAAAAGGAAATTGGCTACCAATGTGATCCCAGAGCTGAGATATGATAACATTGGTCACTGATCCCTGATAGTGGAAAACAAGAGAGTACAATAATGCCGATTTCAAGAAAAACAAGATTCAAATGCAAGAAATGTCATGTATATTTTGCCTCGTCTGTATAGTCATTGCATACCAATTAAGAGTAGCTCATAACTGTTCCCTAAGGAATATGAGTTATTTTTTTAGGTACAAATTTCTGTTTTTTACTAAAAATAATATATGTTTTTAAGCTATCAATAAAACATTATTTATATATAACTCTAACTTTAGTAAATAAGTGTTTTTGTTTAAACAAAAATACAAATTTGTTTAAATTTTTTTTTAATGTTTTAATATCTCTTATTGCATGGAGGTGTCATATGACTACGTGTCCAAATTTAAAAAAAAGGTAATTAATTCTGAAAAAAGATAATTTTTTTGTTCTATGAAATAAGAAAAACAAGAAGAAATTATTTTTTTTAACTTTTTCATAATTCTTGCATGAAGAGGAATATAGATTTATCATTTAATTTTTTATAAAGAAAAAAAATTTAAGGTAAAAATCACAGATGTAATAAAATGTACTGTAAGATTATATTTTGTATGAAAAATCATATATATTAAAAAAAATATTACTTTAATTTGTTTCAAAGTATTGTTGGAGTAATGATATTGTACAGTATTAAGCATTTGGCTTCATAAAAAAACTTGACTGTTATTTTGGGCATTTACTCTGATAGAAGGTAAATAAGCGTACTAACTAAAGGTACACAAAGCATACAAAATAAGCATGCTATAGGGCACAACACCCTGGATTCTCCATTCCCAAACAGCAGAGGCGAATAGTAGTTTTGTTACTAGCTCCCTATGTACACTCGGGGTTAAGCAAATGCAAACAGATTATCGTATACTAAGACTGAAAACACTCGGATCAAGGTAATGTAGTGGGGGTATTACTTGTATCTTACCTGTATTACCGGTGTCCTGTATCTTGACGGATTCGCTAAAAGACCAGAGCTTTTGCGAGAATGACTATTAAAAAAAAATGTAATACACTTTGGGACATATTATTCATACCACTATTTCTGACATTCTAATTAACTTTTTATATAAAACAACCTATACTAATATAGTAGTTTTACAAAATTGGCCAACAACTTTATTGTGGCTTAAAATCATAAAAACATATTCAGTACTTATTACTGGAGTTTATATATTCGAATTAATATAAGAATTGTTTAATGACTACACATTCTTATACTCTTCAGGTTTGTTGGTTGAATATACAAATGTCAAGCTCAGAATAACTTCAAATTAATAAAATAGTTTACAAAATATATTTAAAAAACTATTGTGAAATAATAATGGAACCAACTTCGAGAGTGGTTTTTAATGTATTTTACTGAATTTTTTTAAAAAAAGTCATTGGGAGACTACGTAAACGGAAGCTGGCAGAAGTATTCTAGTGCTGTTTTATTAATTAACTAGAACTATATTATTTTGCTTTCATTTCTGTTAGAAGCACCTGTCATTTAGTAGTTTATAAAATATTAAAATGTAAGCGTTATAGTTGGAAACAATATGTGTATAATATAATTAATAAAAAAAATAATCACTTAATTACAAATCTGCTACTTTAGTTACTATCATTTATTTACAAAACGTTTAAGAAAAATCATTATTTTCTATAAAAATACTAAAACACTTGTAAATACTCATTTCATTCAGCTGTAATTTAAAATAACTAACAAATACGGGCCAGTTAAATGTTTCTGGTTAAGGGTTATGGACAATGTAATTGGTTTTAACATTGGATACAAATAAAGTTGAGGTTGAAAAAACCTTTCAGTTGGACATGGTTGGACGAATGGTATTGTGTATTTTCAATCAAACAATCCCGTTTCAAACAATTGACGTAACAAATGTTGGTTATTTAACTGTCTGGCTAAACAGACAGTTACAAGTGACGTATCGGTACAAGTTTCTACTAACAAAAGGATAAATACGCAGTTGAAAGTTGGACAAATTAGTTTTGATTGAACTGAACTAATGTTTCGTTTGTTTGTTTATTTAACTCTTATAATTAAAATCTCGATTCAGTATATTAAATATACACGTTATCAGTGCTGTATCACTTTTGTATAGTTTAAAGAGTAATGGCTTAAGGTTCAACTTATTGCTTTCAAACAATTTTAACGTATTCCGAAATACATTAATTTACCGCTTTAAAGATTGTAAAACACGGAAAAATCAACATTGAAATATGTCAAAGGAATAAAAAGATTTTAGTACAGTTCAACTCGTTTAAATTTTAAAATTTGTGTAAATCTACATGTTTTTTATAATAAATAGTATATAATAAAATATCAACATTTTAAAAGTTGTTGAATCGTAGATTGTATGAAAAGTTAGTATCGTACATGTATAAACATTTGGAATTAACATTTTGAGGACTATGAACGTACAGGTACGTTTTGTAATTTTCTGTTCAAAGTACTAATACTAGTAACGCTATCTGTTAATTTTTTAAAGCAACTGTATTTAGTGCTAAACTAAATGCTGTAAATCAATACTGGTAAGGCTATCTCCTATTTTTTTTTTAAAGAAGCTGAATGGTTAAGCGATAACGAAATGCAACTTGCAGTTTTTAAAAAAAATTACCACTGCCTTGCAAGCAGATTAGTTCAGTGTGCGTCTATAATGTGTACATATTTATTTTTGCAGATAGTATATATAATAAAGTAATAATTGTTCTGTACATTACTGTAGGGCCTATTCAAATTTGTATGCAAAATCCATTTATTATTATTTTCCCCCAACTCTGCAATACAAACTCACTTTGTTCATCCCTTTTTTCAACACTTTAGATAATGTATCATGACCATTTTTTTTGTGTGTTTCACTTTTTTGTTGTTGTATAAAGCATTTGATAATATTTATTGAATAAAAAACATCTGCATACTAGATTAATAAAAGTGAATAATAGATATAACAAGTAGAAATTAAGTAAACTGAGAAAAATTTAAAAAGAACTCAGACCGTAGGCCCAGTTTCGGATTTCCAAAATGCGGTGCTTAAAACGTTAAATTAACAATATTGAGTAAAAGTGAAATAAATACACATTCTTACATTAAACACATTTTTCTTAGAAAGAAATATTTAGAAAACTATGTTTTTCTTTCAATGTTAAACATATTACTTTTAATTTTTAATAAATTATGTTTATTCTATAACTTGTTATAAGTATTTATAGTGTGAAGTGTAAATTGCAAAACGAAACATAACCAAGAACTTATAATGCAACCCTTTACCTATGTAATCATTTTCTTAAATATGAATTTTGGGGTAACTGTCAAACTAACAAATATATTTTACTCGTTCTTTAGAGGTGAATTAGTGGGGTAAAAAAAATCCGCTTTGAATGGGTTTCTTTAAAGCTTTAACTGTAAAATAAACAATGTCATAAAAAAATAAGTAGTAATAAAAAAATGTACAACATAAAAGTAATTTTCTGACAAATAGTAGCTTGTGTTTACCGACCTAATTAAACATTCCCTGGAGAGTCAATGACGAAGAGTTCTCAAGGTAAAGCTATTTTTAAATACAAGATAAGAAAAGACCGTATCTTACAGGAACATTTTCTATTGAATTACGGCTGGAAGTTCGTGGCATTCCTTTAAACGTGCTTTAGTGGATGATTTAATCATTCAGCAAGTTCTTTTAATCTGCTGTAATAAATACAAATATATTGTTCAATAGAACTTTTGAAAGTTTTCAGTCGTATACATTAAAGACGAGAATTGAGGAAAAATTTAAACCTAAATTAAATAAAAAAACTCGTATTTATATAATTTAATTGCGAATATGTTTTATTTAATTATATGTTAAATTTGTGTCATTATACTAATAATATGATTTGTTCTATTATTAAATTTAGTTTTTTTAAATTTATGTAATTAAATTTCATGTTTAGTGAAATAAGAAACTCAGTCAAAAGAACAAAGAAAAAATACGCATATAAATAACTGCTCTTTAAACAGCAATTAGGTTTTAATATTACACATAATTTAAAATTGATATACATCATCCATAAAAGGATATTACTTTCAGGAGTTTCAGGATATTTCATAAATAATGTTAGGTAATAATATTAATATGTATTCTCTGTTTGATGTTATCATTTATTAATGGTCGAATTTCAATTTTATTATGATTTATTTGGACATTTGCCATCATTTGTGTGTTCAAAAATCAATACATAACGTTTCGGGAATATAAATCAACTCCCGCTATCAAGTGACTAACAACTAAGGCAACTTAAACCTAGAGATCTAGGCATATGTAAAGAAAACAAGTAAAGCTAAAATATACGACTAACCTTAATCATCATCTACATAGTACATCTCAGAGGTGAAGTAAAAAAAAAAAACACAATAATACAAACACACACCTGAAGCCAAACCACGTGGTTACAGACCGTAGTCAGACAAACAACTTGCCAGGTCAGCTAAGAGAGTGATCTATTGTTCATTAAGTTTAGTTTTGTTATAAACTAGTAGTATTTAACTATAGTAATAAAATAATTTGATTTGGTATTAAATTTTGTTTACATGAAATTGATGAAATTTCATGTTTTATGAAATAAGAAACTCAGTAAAAACTACGCATATAAATAACTGCTCTTTAAACAGCAAATAGTTTTCAATATTAGCTATAATTTAAAATGGATAAATAACATCCATAATAAACGGTACCAGGAAATGGCACATGCTTTCTCACAAACATATTTAAATTACTAACACGTTCACTGATAAGGACGCACATGTGAGCTTGACACTGAACACTGAGATGGGGCCTACGCACGCCAACCCCATGTATTGGGAGTATTTTCAATACACAATGCATTGCGTGCTTCGCACGTCAACCTAAATATTGGGAGTATTTTCAATACAAAATGCATTGCGTGCTTCGCACACCAACTCCCGTATGTAACCCCAACTGTGACTTCATAATTGTATTAAAGTAGGACATGGGATAGTACATTAAAGTAGAGTAAGTAATACAAGCTCTTATTCTTAGCTAAAGAAGAAGCTATTCAATCGATTTTGAACAAATTTGTACCAAACATGTCAATTTGGCCTATATAGACGCACTAAAAGGAGTTTTGACAAATTTTTAAATACAACCCCCTTTTCGGCCAAAAAACTCCCAAAAATCAGATATTATTATTATTATTATTAGCTAAACGAGAATTTTTTGAAAGATGCCTTTTTTTGCATATGGTAGTTCAAGGTTGTTAGAGTTCTAGCGGGCGGATGATTTGACGTCACCTGCTCCTTGCTCCGTATTTCCGTAGGATCACTCGTTGTACCATGATGTTGTATTTTGGTTCATAGTGTTTTGTATTGATCAGTTTTTTCAAGTGTTTCGGAAATTAGTTTTAATAGTGTCTCAGTAGATGAGAAGGAGTTCAAAGTATTCCATTTAGAAAATTTACTTAAGAATGGGCTAAATTTAATGAAAGACAGCAATGGCAGTGTCACAAAAATGTAACGATTTCCCATTGGAGGTTATTACATCACATATTGAAATGAGAACAATAATAAGAATAAAGGACTTAAACCTCAAATGTTGTGTGAAAAAATCAAGAAAAGACAGATCATAGCTAATTCTGAATATAGAAAGCGGTTAAACAAAGTAGAAAAATTGCTACATAACTCATATATTTTTTTACATTTTAGTTTTAGGTAACAGGTTTTTTAAGTAAAAATGTTATAAAGTATTTGAATAAAATCCATGCTCATGTACAGTGAATAATCACACAGTTATAATTAGTGATTCTGTAGCAAAAACAATAATAAAATTATTGTTATTAATGTACATAACTAAAAATACATTTACAAAATGGAAAGAACATTTTACAATATCGTATAAGCTAGTTATTTGAGTTTATATGAAGTATTTGTTCAATTTGGTAGCCATAGAAAGAAGAAAATTGAATTTTATGTTGTTTTTATTGCGCCTGTTGTTGTTTTTTAAAATTCGTTTTAACGTTTCAATTCGTCGACAGGCATCATTAGTAAAGTACACAGTAGTACAGTAGTAGTATAATTCTTTTACTGACTTTAGTTACGTTAGAGAAGAGGGACTTTGTATTTTAGCTATATAAAATATATAAGACATAATTTATTGTAGTGAGCACTATTATTAAATCTTATTTTAGCTGAAGTTTTCTTACTGTATTCATTCCATATTCAAGAAGTATAATCACTTAAAAATTAGATGCAAAATGACAAAAAATAATACAAACTAAACATTCGCTGTCTATATTACAAACACAGATATGCACTGTCATCATCTTTATAAAATGTATTATTGTCAATAACGAGTAAAAAATATAATAATTTAAAACTACATTACTATGCTACGATTTAAACAAATATTGTAAACATAAAATAAAAAACAAAACTAAATGTAAAAATACGTTTGCGATAAATTAAAAGAGTGTTTTAAGGAAGTGATATGTTTTTATTACTATGAACTAACTTAATATATTAACTTAGAAACTACATGTTATAAATAAATGTATTTAACATCTATGTACCATATAACATTTTTAAAGTTACAAGAAATGTAAAGCTTAATTCATTTACAAAATTAATTGTATGCAGCACAGAATATTCTTCTTGCTGTATGTTAAAAATTAGCTAATTGTAATAAAAGTTAACAAAAGTAGTTTACTAAAACAACAGTAAGATTGTAACAGATTTCTCAGTACATTCTGGCAAAAGTAAACAATTAAATGCAGGATTGTTTATGTTGTGTTTCATCATAGATATTTCATTGAAGCCCAGTTTTTATATTTTCTTAGACGCTACTTAGCCATTTAAAAAAGAAGATTATTACATTTTCCTCATCTCCACATTTAGGCAACAAACTATGAAAATAAAAAAATCGTTTGTAATAAGTGAATATTGTTTGGATTACTATTACGTACACATGCGTGATAGTTGGTCGTTCTACAACAAAAGAACAAACCAGTAGTTGAATGTTTATAAATTTTTTATTTACTGCAGTTATATGAGTAAAGATATAAGTTAATAAAGGAAATAGAGACATCATAATATAACAACATACATGTTAAATTGTGCAAGGCTATTACAACAACATACATGAACAACAAACATTATACAATGTGTACTGTGTGAGCAGATGCAGAACATTGCTTATTAACTGCCAGAGCCAGTGCGACACATCGGCGGACCGGTCACTGGGTGAGGTCACTGCAAGTGGCTGGCTTGAACCTCGAAAACGGTCTAATGCGTCAACCTTGTACTCTAACAACCTTGATGGTAGGGTACATTTATTAAGGGTTACAAATAAGGCAAATTTTAACTTTCTCCACCCTATACGAAGTATATGGAGAAAGTATTGTTTTCGTAAAAATGTTCGAATTTGAATATTCAGTTGAATTGACTGTTTTAGTGCTCCCAGAACCCCAAAAAATTGTTTAGTGCAATTATCTGTGTTGGTGCTCCCTGAACCCAAAAATATTTTTAGTGGAATTTTTTGTTTTAGTGCTCCCTGAACCCAAAAAAGTGTTTTTAGAGTGGTTTCTGTCTGTCAGTCTGTCTGTATGTATACACAACCAGAGAGGACACTATTGGTCCGATTTTCATGCAATTTGGTATGTAGGTACTAAACCCTAATATCTCCAGGTATTTTTTTTCATTTTTTGAAATTTTTAATTTTTAATGGTAATTTACCCCTAAAAACCCATAAAAAACGACAAAAATGCAAATTTCTCAAAAACGGCTCTAACGATTTTGATCAAATTTTTAGTATTCATAGTGCTTAAGATGCCAAACAAAATGACACCACCCGCTTTTATCAAAACTTCGGCGTTTTATAATTATGGGGAAATGTTTAAAAATAAACAAGTTTGTGTTGTCAATCTAGCATCGCGGCGGCGGCCGCAAGGGGTAGCACCACGGTAGCGAGCACGGCCAGTAATTCAAAGGTCGCGCGATCGAATCCCGTTTGGGACAATAATTTTAAGTAGAATATTACTTTTTTGTTTTGTTCTAAAAAGTAGTAAATAAAATGATTAAAAACAATATTATTTTGACTACAGTAAGTTGGGAGAAAGTTTGTGTCAGTTAACTGATACCGTTTATTAAAAATCGTTAGAGCATTTTTTTATGAAAAAATAATAAATGATTTGGGAGTGTTTTGGCCAAAAAGAGGGTTGTTTTTCAACATTTTTCAAAACCTTTTATTGTGCATCCATACAGGCCTAATTGACATGTTCGGTTCAAATTTCTTCGAAATCGATACAATAGTTTTATCTTTAGCTATGTATACATACAGTCATACAGACAGAAATTTTGTAAAAAAACACTTTTTTGGACTCAGGGGGTCCGAAAACGGATATTTCCACAAACATCTCAACATCGATTTTTTGCGATCGCTGTACTTTCTTTTTACTATAGTATAGTGAGAAAGAAAAAGTAGCCTATATTACTTTAAGGATATTACATTAACAATATTAGGTAAAAATATTATACTTAGTAATTCGAAACGTTGTGTATTGTTTTTTAACACACAAATGATGGCAAATTTCGAAATAACTAACAATACAAATAATATTTATTTTGACGCATTTTTGAGTTTTAAGAAATTAACAAAAATGAGACACCTCATTAATAACTCGAAGCTTGAACAGACTTTACAATGTGGATCGAGTGTTTGCGTTACTATGCGTAAGAAATGTATGTTTATAAGGTTTATAAATAAGGAACATCGCAATGATGAGTTAGAACTCAAATATAAAGCGCTAATTTAATACGTTGCAATTGAATAATAGCTATTATGAGATTACAAGAAGCTAATACGAGAATGTAGGAATTAAGAAAAGATAAATAGTTGTACACAACTGTCAGATATATTTCTAATACATCGAATCAAAGTTGTAATTTATTGAAAATGCAGCTCACTATAAAAAGTATGTACACCAAATATGAAACCGCCATTCACTAATATTACTTTCTTTTTAAGAATACAATATCTGCATTCGATAATATTTTTTTACTAAGCAGTACTTATTTATTTACGGTTTAACGCGAACAATGCTGTAACTCTTTAAAATGCAGTTTTATTATGCAAATATACTTAAAACATCAGTGAATAACAACATTGGTACTAGGAGATTTATTTGTTTCCGTTACATCAGTTTTAAAAGCAAGTTTATTTCACGATTGAGTTTTACATTAAGAGCTAAGTGGAAATTTTTACTACCGAATAATGAGCATTACTAAGTAACACGTTCATTACTGGGTATTAATAATATTGTTCGTATTGTGTAAATTTGTGTTCATGACCATAACAAAGAAAGCTTAAACATCTAAGAATTTATTATTCTTTTTTTTATATTTATCCAATTTGTATAACAACTAACTGTTTATTAAAACAACTGTTGTAAAATTATGTTTTTCTCACACTTTAGATTATGTGGAATTGTAGAATTGCCTTTCAGTTCAGAATTAATTTGAGCTACAGTGTAGAATAAACACAACCTTTCATTTTAGACTTAGCTGCAAATTGTGTTTTTTTTTTTATAATCACAACTTAAGCTTGTTCTAAGTTATTCCATTATTTAGTTTGAAAAAAATTAAACTCAAAAGAATTTAAACTATGAAATAACCAGTTTTTTTTAATAGTAGGCCTACCTTATAATAGGGAGTAATTAGGTAAAAAATGTTTTAGATATTGTAAGTAAACTGTTTTTTTTTTTTTTTTTACTGTTATTTCCCACTTCTTCAACGTCCAAGCCCACCTACTGAAGTATTTGTATTGAAATTATAAAACAAACCATTGGATTCGTCAAGATTTTATCTTTCTAATGGTGCCTTCCGATTGGATGTCACTATTTTACTGGATTTTTGACGACGATATCTGTAAACCTTGCGATTGGACAGTTTTTCAACCAATGAAACAGCCCATTTGTCAAGCGATATTACACCTACTCTATCAAATATTTTGAGAAATTTCTTTACGCTATTTTGTAGAGAAAAGACTGACGTTTTTAACGGTGGGAATTGATCTAGAAATAATTGTTTTTTTGTTTGTCTAGTCTACAATGAAAAGTACATAATTAGGACATTGTAGTGAGAAAGTTTGGCGCTTGGATTCCCAATGAAGTGACGTTTTCTACCCCGGCGACTTTTCGTATTTTGACCGGCGACGTTTCGTTAGATTGATGTCATTTTGTTATTCAAATAAAGATAACTCAAACACTTTTGTGTGAACTAAGGAAAGACAAGTATACCGTTCTTTTCTTTGATTTATCCTCTACACTTTATTATAATAATATTTCTTTTTTGGGCAAAGCATATATTAGTAAATCAAGTGTGAATCTAGGCCTAGTTTTGTTATCAGTCGTGTATTTGGAACATAAAAACTGTTTTTTTTTTTCAAAATAAGAAATTTGAAATTGATGAATGTTTTTATACAGTTTTATTACTAAATTACAAAACTTTTTTACGCTTACGAAAAAAAAAAAATGTTTACTACTTGTTATGTAGGCCTAAAGTTGAACTTTTTCCTTGCGTTACTGAACATTTTTTGTTTCTTGAGCTAATAACTTTAACAATTTCAAAAGAAACTAATTTTTAGTGGCATATTTGAATTCTTTTAAGTTTTGTCTACAAAAAAGCTACTGAACACTTTTGGATTGGGGTTCATTTACTATTTTTGGCGAATTTTTAAAAATATGCTTGCAAAACGCTAAAATCGGGCTGGCCAATTTTAGCTTTAACATTGCCAGTTGTAGGGTAAGAGAAACTTGCAGTTTCAAAGACTATATTCTTATATATATATATTTTTTAATCCAGTATAAATTATAACAAATAGTATTTAATAACAAAGTGTACATTCGTAATATTAGTTTATTATTATTATTATTATTTTATTTTGTAATACCTGAGGTGATACAAAATAATTCGACCACTCAGCTGAACCGTTTACTTGAGTTGAGTAAATTTTGAGTAAGTTTCTATTTTTAGGATTTCTACCAACTATTTGGGAAATTGTTCTACTCACGAAGACGTTGAATGGCTGCCTGTGTGTACGAAATATATTAGGCGAATTTGTCTGTAACTCAGTCTGCAGCCCCGGCTCAAGTGCTTGGTGAGTTTGCACCTCGTCCTTGAGGCCTCGACTTATGGACAGCTTCGCTTCGCTCGCAGCGTACAAACCTGGCGTACAAACATTTTGTAGAAATAAACAGATGAAAATTTGCCTTCCAGCTAAGATATGCAAGTTATTTGCACAAATATGTAGATATTATACAACTATTTATTTAATAATAATAATATTATACCTAATATAATTGATTGGAAGTTTACTTATTTGGTTAAATGTAATGTGGAAACAAATTTAAATTTTTTAAGACTTAAATTAAGAGCAAGAAATAATGGTTTATGTATAATTGAGTGTATGTGATATTTAATTTATACTAGTAATGGGATATGTAAAAACTGCATATAAATATTTCTAAATACCTGCAGATGAAATATTCTTTGTTAAAGGAAAGGGAAATGAAGAATAACAATTTACTTGATAGAAGTACTAGGTGAAGGGAATATTGGAAGAGCAGGGAAAAATCCTTATCAAAGTAAATGATGTGTAACAAACGAGGGACGGCATGAATTACATTTTATATATCTTACAAACTTCTACCGGTACAATCAGTTGACATACAAAATGGATACTATGAAGTCCAAAGTAGCTTTATCTGTAAAATTAACAATGTTTATATTTTATATCATTTAGCTGCTTTCACAAATTACTTGGATTATGGATCTACAGAAATAAAGTAAAAATCATCCTTAAGGTTTTGTCTAAACCGTTACACATTTATCCATGAACATTTTAATATCAGGTAAATAACTTTCATGCCACTTTATAAAGAAATCATAATCTGATGATTTTCTTTTGAAAGCAACAAACCAAAAATGCCTTTTCACCAAACATATCCAGAGTTATAGGGTAAATTGTTTTACAAAAGAAATATATTTTGATAAATGGTTAATTTATACAAAGGTACTTTCCTTATGAATCTATATCGAAACATCATTTTTAGAAAGGTTCATAAACGCTAAAGTAATAACAACATGAAGAGTAGGTTTCCCATAAAAGAAAGTGTGAATTACTTTAACTTTAATTTAATATATTAACTTGGAAACTACATGTTATAAATAAATTTTATTTAACATATATGTCCCATATAACATTTTTAAAGTAACAAGATATGTAAAACTTAATTCATTTACAAAAACAATTGTACACAGCACAGAATATTCTTCTTTGCTGTCTGTTAAAAAAGGAGCTAAACGTAATAAAAGTTAACAAAAGTAGTTTAATAAAACAACAATAAGATTGTAACAGATTTCTCAGTACATTCTGGCAAAAGTAAACAATTAAATGCAGGATTGTTTGTGTTTCAGCATAGATATTTCTTTGAAGTACAGTTTGTTTTCTTAGAAGCTACTTAGCCATTTAAAAAAGAAGAATATTACATTTTCCTCATCTCCACATTTAGGCAACAAACAATGAAAATAAAAAATCGTTTGTGATAAGTGAATATTGTTTGCATTACTATTATGTACACATGTATCATATTTGGTCTTTCTAAAACAAAAAAACAAACCAGTAGTTGAATGTTTATAATTTTTTTTATTTTCTTCAGTTTATATGAGTAAAGATATAAGTTAATAAAGGAAATAGAGACATCATAATATAACAACAAGCCTATTACAACAACATACATGTATAACAACAAACATTACACAATGTGTACTGTGTGAGCAGATGTTGCTTATTAACTGCCAGAGCCAGTGCTACACATCGGCGGACCGGTCACTGGGTGACGTCACTGCACGTGGCTGGCTTGAATGCGTCAACCTTGTACTCTAACAACCTTGATGGTAGGGTACATTAAGGGTTACAAATAAGGCAAATTTTATCAAAATCGTTAGAGCTTGTTTTTTATAAAAAAATTATAACTGATTTGTTGGGGGGTGATTTATCCAAAAAAGGGTTGTTTTTCAAAAATGTTTACAAAATGTGTTCTTGCATCTGTACAGGCCTAATTGATGACATGTTTGGTGCAAATTTGTTCGAAATCGATCGAATAGTTTTCTCTCTAGCTTTGTATGAATACAGACATACAGACTTTACAGACATACAGACTTACAGACATACAGACATACAGACATAAAGACAGACAGAAATTTTGTAAAAACCACTATTTGGACTCAGAGGATGTACCTGCAGATGTAATATTCTTTGTTAAAGACAAGGGAAATGAAGAATAACAGTTTACTCGATTGAAGTACAAGGAGAAGGGAATATTGGAAGAGCAGTGAAAAAACCTTATCAAAGTAAATGATGTGTAACAAACGAGGGACGTCACGAATTACATTTTATACATCTTCTACCAGTACAATCAGTTGACATATAAAATGGTTACTATGATGTCCAAAGTAGCTTTATCTGTAAAACTAACAATGTTTATATTTTATATCATTCAGGTACTTTCACAAATTACTTGGATTATGGATCTACAGAAATAAAGTAAAAATGATCCTTAAGGTTTTGTCTGAACCGTTACACATGTATCTATGTACATTTTGTTTTCAAAGAAATAACTTTCATGGCTCTTTATAAAGAAATCATAATCTGATGATTTTCTTTTGAAAGCAACAAACCAAAAGTGCCTTTTCACCAAACATATCCAGAGTTATAAGGTCGGTATTTTTACAAAAGAAATAAATTTTGATAAATGGTTAATTTATACAAACGTACTTTCCTCATGTAATCTATATCAAAAAATCATTTTTAGAAAGGTTCAGACACATCAAAGTAATAACAACATCAAGGGTAGGTTTCTCATAAAAGCTACAAACAATTTTACTTCGATTTTATTTAATAGGTGTGAATTTCTTTAATATGTTTGTGTAGCTGACAACAATGCCAATTAGAATTGAAAGTGGATTAAATCAAACTGCGTTTTGATTAATTTAATATAAATTAACTTTAATTGAATAAAGACTGCTTAAGATAATAGCAGTCCATTCTTTCTATACGAAATACGTTTGTTTTATATTTTTTAAATCAATATTTATAGTACTCTTATACTAAATCAAATATTTCTTTTTTTATTGTTATTTAGTTATAATATGTATGCACTAAATTAATATGCACAAACAACAAATTAGATTTAGGATACTACAACTAAAATTAATAAAGTTTAACAAACAACATATTTGTCGCTTATGTTGATGTTTATCTATTATAAACATTGTCCATTGCATATTACGTCTTTATATTATATAAGGATACGTTTTTATTAAAGCGACATAAATTCAATTATTATATTTTATATTTGAATATTTATCTTAATTACGATATAAAATAATAAATTTATATCTTAAATACAAGTAAATAAAACTGGGTTTTTTATTTTCCATGAAACTGTAACAATAAATTTGTTTAAGTTCACCAGTTAAGGATATAATTATGAAACTTAGTACTTATCAAACTTAATTTCAGACATACAATGCATATTTCGTTTTTACTACTAGAAAGAGTAGTCCGGACAATATTTCATTCAAAATTTAACGTTTCGCCTGTGGAAGATTGCCAACAGAATGTTACAATATGTATTTCAATATCGCGGTTGGGTTGATCCTGGTTTCATTTCAAAGCTTAGCTGCGGGTATAAATTAATATTTATAATAATATAATAACATTGGCAATACTTGACAGATCAAACTAAAATTGCCAGGTTAATAGCGCACCACTTAAGACGTTATTTGTATCAAACAGTTAACTGTTTTTATTTCTTCAATGTAAAAGTAGTCAATTTCAATAAAATTAAGGAATTAATGATAGTTTATCTTTGTTCAAAGAGAGTTTTCTTTAATGTAGTTAGAAAACAAACGCCATGAATTTTTTCCAAACCGACACTTTTCAACTAGCGTATTGGTAAAAAAATAACTAGAAATTAAAGCACAATGCTTCAGATATAAAATGCAATTTTCTAGATAAAATAAAATCTGATTACAAAATATCACAATAAATACGTTTACTAACTTCAAACGCGTTTCAACAACAATGTCGCCAACCTTAGTGATCCACGGGCTACAGTAACCTAACTATAACTGACTTAATAAAATTTTCTAAACAAAATGAGCATTGTCCTATTAGTTTACTTTCATTGGAAGCTAGAATCAAGTATGGTGTAATATTTTAAAACTAATTTGTTAAAATGAAATGCAAATGGCTACGTTAATTCCAGCCGCAATAAGCAAAGAGTAATTTGCAATGCAAAAATACATCAACCGATGCTGGGACATGAAATGTGTTTCTCGATCAGGCGTTGCAAAACGTTAGAAATACCGAAAGAGTAAATATTGTTTAGAAATTCAGTTTGTACAAAATGCATATGTATATTTATTAAAACCCAATTTTGCTCAAATATTCCTGCCGTACAGAGTTACACTAAACCTGAAGCAAAATAAAAGCGTTGGGTATTCTATTGAGCTAATAAATTATGTAAGGAGCCCCTAAATAACCAATAACCATTTTAGTGAATTTCTTCTATATATATATATATATATATATGTATTACAACGGATAAAACTCGTTGTAGGTCTTGAGTTTGAATTTATAATTAATTTTGTAAGTTTGAATGATCTGGACTTGCCGCGGGTTGAAGCCGAATGTAGGTCACGACAATCATGTTAACACGGGCGGGCCGTTATCTGGCCAAATTAAACTTTTGGACCCTGCCTGTTCGTAAAGGAATGGAAACTTGTAAACATTACTTAAAGATTCTTTCGGGAAGCCAAAATCCAGGATTTAAATAAAAAATAAAAATCATCAGGCAATGCATTACGCTAACCGCGGGTGTATTTACTGCAAGATTAGATAATAAAAAATCACTAAGTTACGTAAGATACGAGCTATCAAAGTATGGAACAAATTCAAAATTCCTCTAAATTGAAAAAGAAAAGGTTTTTTAGGCTTTTCTTAAAAAGGCCTAAAATAAAGGTGAAATAAATTAAGCGAAATTTGGTCAAATAAAAAAGTTAATGGTAATTCACAAAGTTCAAAGGATAAAAAAGTAGGTTAAAAATAAAGTTTTTTAAATTCTAACCAAAACAGGTTTCAGTATTGATAAACATAATTTATAATATAAAAGAAAAACTAGAAAATTTATGAAAGGAAAAAGGTGATAGAATTTGCACCTTTACAGCCAAATCAAAAGTTAAACTTAAATTTTAAGTAACCCAAAATGGTAAATAGTATGTAAGTAACATAGTTATGTAAAAATAATCCAGTATTTGAAATATGTTTCGGGAGTAAAGTAAAGCCCCAGTTTGTAAAAAAATCGTTAAAATCCCCAACCTCACAGCAAGACAACCAGAAGCAGAAACGAAGTGAAAATCCGGCTAGTTAACAAGAACCAATAGACAAAAAGAAGGGTGAAACAAAAAACAGGAAGAAACGGAAAACTAGGACTTTTCCGGGGAAAGTCGCCGCAGAAAAACGCGCGCGGGTCGTGTACGCGAACCAAGAGTCGTACGAACGTCACTCGAGTTCGTGGGGAAAGACAACAACGAGCTGAATCCGAAGATATCACTCTTAGGAAAATCGGGAAAACCCTGGAGGAGTTACAGAGGAAAAGGATTTTCCATAGCCTAAACTGCGGGAAGCGAGATAAGAACTCGAAACAGCAGAGGGGCGGGCCGAAGATGAGACGGCTGGAGGGGGAGCAGGGCTACCATCATACGAAAATGGGCGTACTCCAAAAACAAAAGAAAACTTACTTACAACAATTTCTAAATCAAGTGGAAAAATAATAAAAAAATTAGAATAAAATTCAGGATGAAAAATTACATAGACCAGAAGTTTAAATTTGTCGAAAAAACTAATTTTAAAGCGTTGTAGTAATACAGTGATAGAAAGCTCAAGTTGGCAATGAAATAGTGCCGAAAAACCTTATATAAACGATTGCTCGGGGAAAGGCGAGATGCTTAATATTGGTACGATGTAAGTAGACATATCGAGCGGTTACTTGTTTTTATAAAATACTTTAGCACGCTAGAAGCTAAATATTTTCTTCGTTAACCTTTATAATTTGTTTTACAAGTAAGAAGATACGTCGTTGCGGTTTTCACCTGGGATGCAGCAATAGACACCGCCTTAACTCTACAAGCACTTCAGTGGTAACTTAGTCTATACAAAGTTGGCCTAACTTGGAATTTTCTGGAAAAGGAACGTAGCCGGCAGGACAACAGATACATGGAGTAATTCGTATATCTTCCAGACAGGACTCCAGGACACCACCAGGCGACCACTAGGACATGCAACTGTAGCTTCGAGGGAATAACCGAACCGGGATTGCAGACACGGCAGCACCACATCCATCTTTGAGAAGCCATCCATCATCCATCCAGACAACCCTACAGACTTCGCCTTCACCAACAAGACAACTTTATCAGCACCCAGAACATCTGTAGCTTACCATCACTATACAGCGTTCGCGGACTTCACAACAAACGTCGCGACGCCTGGACAAGTGTGAAAAGGTCGGTAGAAGCGTAAAATACGTTAGTCCCTATTAAAATTTGCCTGAATTAAATTCAAATAAATTTATTTTAAATACTGGGTTACTTAGGATGTTAGATTAAGAAATATTTGTATTATTAATTATAAAAGTAAATTCATTAAATCGTAAATTCAAATTAAAATTTTCATTAAATTATTAATTAAATTATATTGAGTATAAAATATTAAAATAAAATATAATTAGGTAAAAGATTAGTTCTGCATTATAGCTTAAGAAATTATTATTCTAATTGAAAAGAGATTTATTATTTGGTTTTATTGGAAAAAGATTAAATCCAAAAGCTCTGTTTTATGTTTAAAGTTTGAAAAAAGAAGTTATTAAAATTTTATTTGCTTTATAAAAAAGTTATTATTTACAAAAATACCTAGTATTCAAATATCCAAATAGTTTATGAATTATAGATTAAGAATTGATACAGTGAAATTTCATAAAATATCTGCAAGCACAAATAAGCCATTTACAAGGTTAGTTTCAGTGTACTCACTCTTCAGAGGTTTACAAAAAGTAAAATTATTAACTTGTGTTATAACTGAGCTAAATTCAAAAATAAATTACTGGAAGTATAAAGTAAATTTTTTTTGTCGGGATATTCAGCAAACTGAATATTCGACACATAGTTATTTCACCTAGGCCAAACAAAGTGAGATTGCCTATAAGACTTCCAGTAGGTGGAAATAACTTATTCTTCAACTTAACCAAGAAAACGGTTGTTCGTTGTAGAATTGGCGTCCAACGTGGGGCTTGATTTCACTTGTGGTTAAAAAGTTAACCAAAAGTAAAAATCATTCAAAAAACTAACGTAAACTTATTTGTGCTTAAAACTGTGTATGTTAGCGTTAGAATTGTGTTTAATATTAAGCCATACTACTGCTATTTCCGTGTCTGAAATATTTCCCGGTTTCGTGTCGTATTAAGGTTCAGAGGGGGAGTGAGGAAATTAAACAAATAAAACAAATTTTTAACCAATAAATTAAATTTGTCGCGGTAAAATCGGAAGCTTGGAGGGTGTAGGCCTAAAAAATAGGTGTCAAATTAATTAAAAATAATTGGGAGTTTTCCAACGCGACAGATCAAACCAAAATTAAACAAATTAAGAGCAATAAAATATAATTAAAATAATATAAACAAGCCAAAAGTTAAAATGGCGGATAAGGCGATGAAAGAGTTCTTCGAAAAGTATAAAAAGGATAAAGAAGAAAGGGCGAAGAAGGAAAAGGAAGTAGAGGAGGCCAGGCGGAAAGAAAAACAAGAAGAGTTGGAGGCCAGGGCGAAGAAGGAAAAAGAAGAACTGGAGGCCAGGGCGAAGAAGGAAATAGAAGAACTGGAGGCCAGGGCGAAACGAGAGGAGCTCAGGCAGAAAGAAAAACAGGAAGAACGGGAGAGAAAAGAGGAAAGACGGCTCAAGGATGAAAAAATCCGGTAAGAAAAGGCGGCAGAAAGGCTACAGCGAGAGAAGGAACAAAAAGAGTTATACAAAGTTATTTCTGGAAAGCTGGGAGACCTGGAAAGAAGCCTGGAGGAAGAAAGCGTGAGGTGTAAGGAACAACACACAAGGGGAGAAGAAAAAAATCTGGAAATTGAGGGAACGATCCATTTTCTGGAGGAAACCACAAACGCCGTGAAAAATAACGTAGAAAAGGGTTTTCGAACAATGGAAAGTCGGGTGCAAAGCGTCGAAAAGAAAATAGGAGACGTGATAAGCCAGGGAGGTGGTAGTAGGAGTGTAGGAATTGTTATGCCGCGTTTTGAGAGCGAAACGAATAAAATTGAATTTTGTGGAAACAGTAAAGAGAGGCTGAAACAATTTTTAAGGGACATAGAAGGGTTAATGGACGAGTTGAATCCCTATTTAGAAGATAGGGAGAAAATAAAATTCATTAGACGCCATCTAAAAGGATACGCACTCGAATGGTTTAATATAACTAATCGCGAGGAGATGAAGTATGGCGAGTTTAGGGAAGCGTTTTTAAATAATTACTGGTCGCTCCAAAAACAAAAAGCGGTCAGGAATTATATATAAAACAATAGATATGTAGAGAGGGGAAACGCTAGCAGAACCGAATACTTTTGTATGGTAATAAACAAAGCGCGAGATTTAGGACCCCCCCTACCTGAAGGTTTCCTCGTATTTACGGTAATGCAACATTTCAGCGAGCAAATTAGATTAGCCAGCATAAATAACCCTAGTGAAACCATTTAAGACGCTATAGATTTCTTAAATAATGTAGACACGATAGAGGAAAATCGGCGAGGCAGACCCCAGGACGCTCAGGACACGCAAAATAGGCAAAATTTCACACCTAGGAATAACCCACCTGTCCATAGATCCTATGCTCAAAACCCAAGTAACTCTAATCACCCAAGTTCCAATAGACCACGTCCTTCCAACTCAAATCCTAACCAACAGCCGAAAAACTAAGAAACGAGGTTCTGGCAAAGGATAGATTTTTTCGGAATGACAGGGCCGTTGAAAAAACAAAAAAGCAAAAGAATAACGTTAAAAAATTACAAACGCATGTAAATACCAAAAATTTAGGAAATAAAAAAGTTACTCCTTGTAGTAGAATCGAACCTGAAGTAGGCGAAAAATTCATCGAAAAAGAGCTCGAACGTCAACCTAAACAGTTAGGTAGTTTAAATGTAAATATTAGGGACGACTTGCTAGATAATAAGGATGAACCAATTATAGCGGAAAAACCATTAGAAGAGATACCCGCGATTCCAGTCGAACTTGGAACAAATACCAGGTACATTGAAATTGACACTGGAGCCGAAGTAAGCGTTATCCAGCACGATTACCTCGAGCAATTGAAAGCGGAAGAAGTCAAAATCCTAGAGTTACCGGTAGCGTGTTTAGAGATAATTGGAGCGTTGAAGGGGAAAGTGCAAAAAATTAACAAGCAAGTCCTAATCGAAATTAAACTATTAGATAAACGCGTAGATCTACAGTTTTTGGTAGTAAAAGGTCTAAAATTTAGGATAATTATGGGATGTGAACTTTTATATAATTTACAGGCAAAAATAAACATGCAAGAAAAATTTGCAATGCTCAGAATAGGTCAGGACAATATTAAAATCGCGTTTATTAATAAAAAAGTTGCAATAACACGGTTAAAAGAAAAATGTTTTAATATTAATTCCCGATACTACAAAAACAGTAAAAAGAGCAATTTAATTAAATCGGAGGTAATTAAATCCGACGAAATCGAGGCGACGAATACTAAACTCTAAACAAATAAATTAAATAATAATCAAAGTAGCATGAACGAGTTAGTAAACAAAGCTGAAATCGTTAATGGACACGAGGGATGTGAAACGGGCATTAACGATGAAATGGAAGGAAAGTGCAGCAGGAGTCAAGACAGGAAGCCGGAGACAACATCTAGGAAAAATAATAAGGTTAGGATGCGAAACGAAGAAGGGTTGAATAAAATCATATCGAGGGAGGTGTCAGTTCAACGAAGGAAGGGGCAAAAAGCCAAACAATTAATCGTACCGGAGATGCTATTAAAAGAAGCCAAGGACGAGATTCCGCGTAATAGGGCATTAAAAAAGATTAGTGTACCAATTAATGTTAGGTATAGTGGTGAAAAATTCCAATTACCAACGAATCGTCGCGGTGCAATCAAAGTATACATAACTGTAAATATCCTAATAAACGTTGTAATCCAGATAAGGCGAAGTGAAGCACTACACTACACTGTAATTATTCCGACCACTCGATAATTAATAAAAATAATAAAATGTATAAAAATAATAAACCAACACATAAAGAATTAATATCTGTAGGAGGAGCAGACACGCGTAACCACAATCAACTGTCAAATATGCGTGGAAAAATATCTAAAGTAAGATTTAAAAACACTGCTACTTCTGATGTAAATAAAACTAGGTTAAGTAGAAAACACGTAAGGTACAAAGTGAAAGTAGGCCTAAATGAAAATCAGCTGTGTGGACTTAGACAAGGAGGGGAGACAATAACCCGAGCAAAAGGGCAAATCGCAGTTACAAACGGAACGCTGTACTAAAGTAACGGTAACCAGGAATAAATATGATAAAGAAACATAAAGCCATAAGTACAGTAATCTAAGTTGTCATCCAATAATAAAATAAAACTTAAAGATTAATATTATGCATTGAAGAAAAGGTAGGCCTAACGCATAAACTGATTAGCCGCACCAGGGAATACCAAAAGTAAATATTTTGAATTGAATTGTAAACACCAGAAATGAATGAGATTGTAAAGGACAGAAAACAAATTGGCGAGGAGGGGATGTTTGAAAACAGCTGAGTCGGAAACAAGTGCAAGGTCAGGCAGTGGGGAGAGAGAACACGGCACACTGAAATGAATGAAGTAGGCCTAAGTAAACAACCCAACGCGTCAATAGATAGAGTGAAAGGCCTAAGTAGTTTTAGGGTACATGCAAATGTGTCGCTTGCTTGTTTTCAAATTAGTTGTAATACAGATCCAGGAAGAAAACGTTCGAATGCAACCTACGAACAAATAAGGAGCCTGGAATGACCTAATACACGAGTCAGGGGTGTATAGGGGTTGCATATTAATTAGCAAAAAATTAATTATGCGTAAAACAAGTTAGGAGAATCTAAATAGTTAAGATTCTGGAAGGAAGAAGTTTAGCTCTAACCTAGGAATAACTTGAAGAAAGAAAACTTAAATGGAAAAAGATGAAGGAAAATACTAGGAAAAAGCAAATGAAAACGTATCAGTACAAACAGAAGGGAAATGGAAAAAACTTAAATAAACAGTCAATTAATAATAATAAAAAAAAAAAAAAAACTATCAATTATAGTAGTTGAAGCCACTAAGGCAAAGGAATAAAAAAAATATTCAAACCGGAAAGGGTAATGTAAAGTAAAACGTACAAAAACGCGGATTGTAAAAATTCGGGGAATATGAATGCGGGGAAGTAACAGTAGTATGAAAACGTAACCCAGTAAAATATTGTTAGTTTGTTATCAGGCAAATTGAAATGTTTCCCTGTATTTATATAAGTAGTGTACAGTATAAACATGTGTTTTCAGTGGAAGTGAACTAACTCAGTGAACATTTCAAAAGGAAATGTATACCATGGTATATTGTATAAATGTAATTTCAGATTATGAAGAATAAGAAGAACAATGAAAAGTATAGTATGAAATGTATATAAAAATATTATGAATATGTGATATGTAAATTGTTAGATTAGAAAGGCAGAACTAGATATAAGAATGTAATAAGATAGGAGGAAATTTGAAAAGGGAATGCTATTATATTTGGAAGTTTTCAATATCTTGGGTTTTTGGCGGAGCCGATCAAACCAGATATCCTAAGAGGGGTAGCTTACAACGGACATAACTCGTTGTAGGTCTTGAGCTTGAATTTATAATTAATTTTGTAAGTTTGAATAATCTTGACTTGCCGCGGGTTGAAGCCGAATGTAGGTCACGACAATCATGTTAACGCGGGCGGTCCGTTATCTGGCCAAATTAAACTTTTGGACCCTGCCTGTTCGTAAAGGAATGGAAACTTGTAAAAATTACTTAAAGATTCTTTCGGGAAGCCAAAATCCAGGATTTAAATAAAAAATAAAATCTTCAGGAAATGCATTACGCTAACCGCGGGTGTATTTACTGCAAGATTAGATAATAAAAAATCACTAAGTTACGTAAGATACGAGCTATCAAAGTATGGGAAAAAATTCAAAATTCCTCTAAATTGAAAAAGAAAAGGTTTTTTAGGCTTTTCTTAAAAAGGCCTAAAATAAAGGTGAAATAAGTTTTAGTGAAATTTTGTTAAATAAAAAAGTTAATGGTAATTCACAAAGTTCAAAGGATAAAAAAGTAGGTTAAAAATAAAGTTTTTTAAAATGCTAACCAAAACAAGTTTTAGTATTGATAAACATAATTTATAATATAAAAGAAAAACTAGAAAATTTATGAAAGGAAAAAGGTGATAGAATTTGCACCTTCACAGCCAAATCAAAAGTTAAACTTAAATTTTTACTAACCTGAAATGGTAAATAGTATGTAAGTAACATAGTTATGTAAAAATAATCCAGTATCTAAAATATGTTCTGGAGTAAAGTAAAAACCCAGTTTGTAAATAATCGTTAAAATCCCCAACCTCACAGCAAGACAACCAGAAGCCGAAACGAAGTGAAAATCCGGCTAGTTAACAAGAACCAATAGACAAAAAGAAGTGTAAAACAAAAAACAGGAAGAAACGGAAAACTAGGACTTTTCCGGGAAAAATCGCCGCGGAAAAACGCGCGCTGGTCGTGTACGCGAACCAAGAGTCGTACGAACGTCACTCGAGTTCGTGGGGAAAGACAACAACGAGCTGAATCCAAAGATATCACTCTTAGGAAAATCGGGAAAACCCTGGAGGAGTTACAGAGGAAAAGGATTTTCCATAGCCTAAACTGCGGGAAGAGAGATAAGGACTTGAAACAGCAGAGGGGCGGGCCGAAGATGAGACGGCTGGAGGGGGAGCAGGGCTACCATCATACGAAAGTGGGCGTACTCCAAAAACAAAAGAAAACTTACTTAAAACAATGGCTAAATCAAGTGGAAAAATAATGAAAAAATTAAAATAAAATTCAGGATGGAAAATTACGTAGACCAGATGTTTAAATTTGTCGAAAAAACGAATTTTAAAGCGTTGTAGTAATACAGTGATAGAAAGCTCAAGTTTTCAATGAAATAGCGCCGAAAAACCTTATATAAACGATTGCTCGGGGAAACTCGAGATGCTTAATATTTGTACGATGTAAGTAGACGCATCGAGAGCGGTTACTTGTTTTTATAAAATACTTTAGCATGCTAGAAGCTAAGTATTTTCTTCGTTAACCTTTATAAATTGTATAACAAGTAAGAAGATACGTCGTTGCGGTTTTCACCTGGGATGCAGCAATAGACACCGCCTTAACTCTACAAGAACTTCAGTGGTAACTTAGTCTATACAAAGTTGGCCTAACTTGGAATTTTCTGGAGGAGGAACGCAGCCTGCAGGACAACGGATACATGGAGTGATTCGTATATGTTCCAGACAGGACTCCAGGACACCACCAGGCGACCACTAGGACATGCAACTTTAGCTTCGAGGGAATAACCGAACCGGGATTGCAGACACGGCAGCACCACATCCATCTTTAAGAAGCCATCCATCATCCATCCAGACAACCCTACAGGACTTCACCTTCACCAACAAGACAACTTTATCAGCACGCAGAACATCTGTAGCTTACCATCACTTTACAGCGTTCGCGGACTTCACAACAAACGTCGCGACGCCTGGACAAGTGTGAAAAGGTCGGTAGAGGCGTAAAATACGTTAGTCCCTATTAAAATTTGCCTGAATTAAATTCAAATAAATTTATTTTAAATACTGGGTTACTTAGGATGTTAGATTAAGAAATATTTGTATTATTAAATATAAAAGTAAATTCATTAAATCGTAAATTCAAATTAAAATTTTCATTAAATTATTAATTAAATTAAATTGAGTATAAAATATTAAAACAAAATATAATTAGGTAAAAGATTAGTTCTGCCTTATAGCTTAATAAATTATTATTCTAATTGAAAAGAGATTTATTAATTGGTTTTATTGGAAAAAGATTAAATCCAAAAGTTCGGTTTTATGTTTAAAGTTTGATAAAAGAAGTTATTAAAATTTTATTTGCTTTATAAAAAAGTTATTATTTACAAAAATACCTAGTATTCAAATATCCAAATAGTTTATGAATTATAGATTAAGAACTGATACAGTGAAAATTCATAAAATAATTGCAAGCACAAATAAGCCATTTACAAGGTTAGTTTCAGTGTACTCACTCTTCAGAGGTTTACAAAAAGTAAAATTATTAACTTGTGTTCTAACTGAGCTAAATTCAAAAATAAATTACTGGAAGTATAAAGTAAATTTTTTTGTCGGGATATTCAGCAAACTGAATATTCGACACATAGTTATTTCACCTAGGCCAAACAAAGTGAGATTGCCTATAAGACTTCCAGTAGGTGGAAATAACTTATTCTCCAACGAAGTATCCTCCAAAAGTTTATCCGTTGTAGAATTGGCGTCCCGAAACGTGGGACCCGAAACATTCTAAAACGGAGGATTCGTTGTAGTATATATATGTAGATATATATATATATATAGAAGCCAAATCCACTGACTCACTGATCACGATTTCTCAAGAACAACTGAACGGATTGTAACGAAATTTGGTATGTAGGTTCTTCTAGGTGCTCTTTAAGAAATGGTTTAAAAATATTCCACATTTTAGAGGGGGTTTGGGAGGATCAAAGTTACTAAAAAAAAAAAAACCACCGAACGGATTGGAATGAAATTTGGTATGTAGCTTCCTCTAGGGCCCTAGGTACTCGCTAAAAAAGGGTTTTAAAAAAAATCTAAATTTTAGGGAGGTTTGGGGGGTCAAAGTTACTAAAAAAAAACAGCGAACGGATTGGAATGAAATTTAGTATGTAGCATCCCCTAGAGCCACAGGTGCTTGCTAAGAAAGGTTTTAAAAAAATTGGAGATTTTAGAGGGGGTTTGGGAGGATCAAAGTTACTAAAAATCCCAATAAGAAATACATAGTGTAATATATTCATTGATATAATATATTTTTTGTTAATATACATTTAATTTTGATTTTTCTATCCGTGCAAAGCCGGATCGGGCCAGCTAGTTATAAATAAAAATGATAAGTGAAGAAACGTCTATATATAAACTGGTCAGATAAATAGCTGAAGTTAACATTACAAATCAGTGTAAGACTGATTGTGAGATGTACAGGGTAAGTAAACGTTTTGGGTTGGTATTCTGTAACTAGAATTTATAAAAAAAAGATCATGTTCTTACAGTTTTTGGTACTCTGTTTTACTGATGTATTTAATTTTAATAGAATTGTTACTACACAGTCTTTTTAATATGAACTAAACTATGAACTACCCATAAACACAAAACTAAGTTACTTGTGTTGTGTGTATACAAATTTTGACTTACAAACGTATAGTCGAAAAATGAATCCAGTATAGTAACGCGTACAATATGTCTTAAAAATAAAAATAATTGAATATGTTATATTAAAATACTTTATTTACAATGTTATTAAATAAAATTATGTGTGCAAATTATTTACTCAGTGATGAAGTTTTAAACGTATTTCATAAGAAACTGTCACTCCAGTATTTTGGAGCTACATACCACGTGCGTATTTACAGGTGTCCAAATATAATTTTTTCATCAAGGTTACAAACAGTTTTACTATTACCACTAAATATATAGTGTAACTCCTGTAACACTAAACAAAAAACATTAAGTTTTACCTAAATGAAGTCAACAGAGTTCACTTTCTTTCAATAAATGTCGTAATTTGTTTATAACTATAACATATTATTTTTCAATTACAACTGTATTATGACTTGAAGTACAACTTGAACACACAAGCTCACAGTAGATTACTTACTAAAAAGCTTTGTAATGAAAATGTTGACATCGTGTGCGATGCACGAACTCAGTTATAGTTTGATTATTGTAGTGCTTGCATCACTGAAGTTGGCTAAAATGTCGTTGATACGCGTATACGTTAATAAACGTATTAGTTCTGCGATTCTGTGTTCAAGCATTGTATTTGGATAACCTAATAGAACTCCGATCCAATGCAATATTTCGTTCTACTGGAAATTCGACTATAGTGCCGCTATCTATTGGGGAAACGACGGAAGCGGTGTGAAACACCAATGCTACCAATGACTTCTCCCTAGCGCTACCTCACGGTGCGATCATGCACTATTTCCCCGACAACCTTTTTTTGGCACACAGCCCCCGTATGCATGCATGATCTATTTTATTATTCATGGTCTATGGTTTAAGTTTGATTCAGTCAAGAATAACGTCTTACAAGTCTAGTTCAATATTTATTTTTGGCTCTAATATAGTATACCGAAAAAAATAATAAAATGGCAAAAAAAAACGACCAAATAACATTGTATTTCCTCATGTAAAGAGTAAGTTTTACATTTAATTCAATACTTAAAACCAAACTGAAATTTATGTCTTCCCTTTATTTAGTTTCAAGTCCAATTTAAAGCCTTAAGGTAAAACATATTGTAAATCAATATAAACGAGAGTGGCTTTAATTTAATAATAATAAAATAAAACCTTTTAAAAAATCACTGCAAAGTAAGGACTTTAAACATATTATGACCTTTTTTAATGCTTACTGTAATCTTCTAATATTTAAATTTATAAATTTTACAATAATTTAATCACTATTATTATTTGTGTTACCCAATAATAAGTAACCATTGAATGTTTTCACTTTAAATTTTTTAGAAAACTGGGTTTTATACAAAAATTCTGAAAAATGGCAGTTTACTTTAACACTAAAATTACGAACAATCAAAGAGTTTAATCGTTCTCACTTCTTTATTTGCAAAGCAAACGGCAATGAATATCAGTATATTGCTGTACTTTTACTAATACTTTTTGAGTTATAATCTTACCTCGTTCAACCGCAGTTTCGGGTATTCACCCATCACCAGGAATTCAAGATAAAGTATAACATTTCATTATGTTGATTTTTTACTGTTGTATAATATAAGAAATTTGTACTTACAGTACACCGTCTCGTGGTCCAAATATCACCTTATGAAGGCTACCGCGGTTTCAAAAACACTAAGTTTTCATCTTCAGGCCATACAAAAATATTCAATCACTCAATGGAGGTCGTCAACAAGTATAAAACCATTTTAAAAAAACACAACACAACACACAAACGTAATTAACACATACCGGTACATTTTATTTTTGGCCAAAATATCGCGTGCGATACACATAACGTTCAAATCTAGACTGCAAGAATAGGTAGGCCTATGTTTGTCATTGAGAATCCCTCCCCTCTCTGTTATCTGTCGTCGCGGTGTAACATGATGTTGGTTTATAAATGTTGTCTGTCCTTAATGCGATGTCGTAAATTAAATTGGATTTAAAAGATAGTTTGTCATTAAGGACATTGACAGGATCCATTTTTACACCTTTATAAATCTCGAATTCTTCCACGGAATCCATGCACCTACTTTTATTACAAAAGTGTAATATTTCCAAGTTATTATGGATATCAGTGTATTTGTGGTTCATATCAATAAGATGTTCACCGAAAGCAGAATTTGTGGATAGGGTCCTTTTAGGCAAGTATTCCTTAAATCTTTTGTTGAAAGATCGGGCAGTCTGTCCTATATAAAAATTTGGGCATTCGCTACAAGTAATTTTATATATGCCAGTCTTGTCATGCTTGTCACTTACGTTTTTTATTGGTTTATTTAATAAAGATGATAGTTTATTTGAAGTATTAAAAGCAACGTTAATATTTTCTTTCGACAATTCATATTTTAAAGTATGGCTTAACGCTGAGCCGTATTCCGTGGAAACGTAAATTTGTTTTTTCTTTATAATAGGTGTCTTATTTTTATTTTTATGTCTCCTGATGAGCTTGTCAATGATTGAGCTGTTGTATCCATTGGAAACGGCAATGTACTTAATAGTATTCACTTCCTGCTCGTACTTTACCTTGTCCAAAGGCACTGAGACCAACCTGTGAACGAAAATATTGTATGCTGCCATTTTTACATTATGTGGGTGATGAGAAGACGCGTTTATAGTTTGGTTTGTTGTGGTAGGTTTTCTATAAATGTTGAAATTAAAATTATTATTTACTTTTGAAATAGAAAGGTCTAAAAAGTTTAAGTTATTATTGGTTTCCTCTTCTAGTGTGAATTGGAGTTTCGGATGCACTGTGTTTAAAAAATTAAGGAGAGTTTTTAATTGTCTACTGTTTCCATCGAAAAGTACAATAGTGTCATCCACCTATCTGTAATAGAATACTATTTTTGACCTATTTTGATTCTTTTCAGACCAGAGATACTTGTTTTCAATGTGGTTTAAGAATAATTCTGCGAGAATACCAGATAAAGAGGATCCCATAGCTAGACCCTCCTTCTGAAAGTAAAACTGGTTATTGAATGTGAAATAGTTTTGTTTTAAAACAATTTCAGTTAAGGAAACGAGTTCATTTATTGCTTCGCTCGTAAGTGAAGAGTTTTCAACCAGGTTATCCTTCAAAATGGCGATGGTCTCGTAGATTGGAACGTTTGTGTACAAATTAACCACGTCGAATGATGCTAATTTGTGGCTTTCTTTAAGTTTTAATTTCGAAATCCGATCAATGAGGTACATGCTGTTTATTAGGCTCATACTGTTTTTAACAACAGTTTCATTCCTAATTAGCCTGTCTAATTTCTTTGCAACGATGTAGGCCGGTGAAGGTGTGAAATTTACCAGTGGTCAAATCGGCATATTAGGCTTGTGTATTTTTGGTAATCCTCTTAGAATAGGAGCATGCGGATTTGGAACTTTTAAAGATCTAATGCAAGATTTGGTAAACAGGTTTGTACTATTGTTGATGGCTTTATTGATAACTTTGGAGAACGATAAAGTCGGATCTTGAGTCAACATTTCAATATTGTTATTTGCAAAGAAGTCTTGTACTTTGCTCGTGTACTCAGTATTGGGCAGAATAACCATTGTATTTCCCTTATCAGCTTTAGTAATCGTTGCATCATGCTCAGCGAGTTTGTCTCTAATTGATTTTACCGAGCGTTTCATTGGATTAAATTTAACATGGTATTTGGAAACTAAACTGGGGTTTTTTATAATTTGTTTAACCTTACTTACAATCATAGCTCTGGTAATGTCTTTTAATTCATTGGTTTTTAATGTTTTGATAGCCGCTTCAGTATGTAACAATTCAGAAGTTAAGCTGTTTCTACTGTTGTCAGGGAAATTAAAGTTGAGCCATTTGTTTAACAAATTTGATTCACTGTCAGTAAAAACAATATCTGTTTTGTTTACAACTCTAGGGTAAAACTAATGGTTGCAATTTATGATATTTTTGTTTGATTGTATTTTTAAAAGGCTGTTTAATTTTTTGACGTGTGTTTCCTTTTTAATTTTGATTTTCTTAATGACTTGTTTATCCAATTCGACAATAATATTTTACAGTTGGGCAGGATGTAAAGTATTCAACAACTCAATGTGTATTTTGTAGAGAAGGGTGTTAAGTTTAATTTTTTGGGAATACAGTGATTTTATTTCATTTTTTATCCAGTATGTTTCCGCTATTTGTTTGGCTTTCGTCCTAGAAGGTGTCTTGCTGTTTGTTTTTATGGATACAAACATTGGTACTACATTATGTGCCAAACATTTCTTATTGAAATTTATGTTTTCAATGACTTTAAATACTTTTATTTTGGCGTTTTTGTACTGGAAGGCTAAAGCTGCTTGACTGGCATCTAATTTCATAAATGTACTATAGCCACCGGACCACATGTTTATATAATATAAACTATATTGCTATATGCTATATTATATAAACATGTGGTCCGGTGGCTATAGTACATTTATTTTACTGTTGGTTGGCTAATACTTTTTGTTGGCGGCAGTTAGTAGCAAAGAGAGTAATCTAAAGTAAGTCTGTTGTTAAAATACTTTAATTTGTATCCTAACCTTTATTTGGAGTATCCATGTGAAGAAACTGAAATGCAATATTTTTTGAAGGAATCTTATAAACTAATTAAAAATAATAGCGTATAACATAATATCAAGATTGTGGCGGTTGAACTTCCAAAATATTTGAATTTAACAAGCTAGACACACCTAGAGAACGTATAAACATTTCATCATTTAGCGTCCAAAGAGAGTTATTTAGAATGATTATATATTTTTGGAACTAAGCAGCACTTGTTAAATAGTTAGCGGTTTGAATAATTTTTTTAAAACTCTGAATCAATATACTTAAAACTATAAGCGAGTAGCCAACTACACCTTATTTTCTGAGTATGTCTAGATTAAAACAATCACTCATGAATAATTCTGATAGAACGCCAAAATATTGTCAGGGATGTAATTCTAGAAGTCCAAGCACAAACCATAGTTACTCATAACGTAGTTTAGACATCAACAATGCTTGTGTTATGTTTATCGAAATACAAATAAACTGACATTTATTTTACTCGTAAATGTAACTTATTGTTACAAAATATAGTTTATCAATAAATTTGCTTAAATTATAAAAGTTTTTCTCTTGTACATTTTAAAATTTTATTACAAAATAAAGGCCAACCAGCAAGATAGAAAAATGGAATCTTGACGTGTTTGTAGTTGAAATTGAGTAAAAAATACCAGATTAGATAAATTAGTAAGAACCGGTGGCTTATCACAAGATACTAAAATACAAATATTTAACGATTTTAGTTTGAAATAGTTCAATAACTTCTTTTGTCTGGCTAGAAACTAATAAAATGAAAGAAATAAACGCAGGAAAGTTCTTATTTATAATCTACATAAATACGCAAGAAACCACATGTAAAGAAAAAAACAAGAGGAGTTAAAACTGAAAACAGAAAGATGTCACTATTGGTTATCGCATCGTTGTTCTGTCCTATCAGTGTACAACAAGCTATTGCTATGTCAACAAGTACTTAAACCAGAATGGACTTACTGTATACAATGTTGGGTTGTGGCAGCCATAGTAATAGCAATATCATTCTAAGTTTTCAAAACATACAGCTTCGTCATATCGTTAATGCACCTTGGTGCAACCGAAATAAAAAATTGCATAAAGACCTTGAGGTTCTGACGGTTTATAATGAAGTCAGAAAAAACACACAAATTCAACACAAAGATTGTATTAGCACATCAATGTCGAGGCCTAACCAATAACCAGCCACTCAACAAAGATGTCACATAGTCAGAACCTAAACAGGGTGAAACCATTTGAACTGTGCAGTTTTTGCTAAGCCACACTGTTTAAGAAAGTATTCTTTCTAGGCTAAGTGACTCTGTGGATAAAACTTAGTAAAAATGCTGTGTTAATTTAGGTCCGAAACATATTGCTTATTGGTGATTTACCAAATTGCTCTACAGGATGTCCCATAAGTAAAGAACAAAACTCCAGAAAATAGTTCTATGCGTCAAAATAAAGAGAAATAATTTTTTCCCCAAAAATGCTTCGTTTTCCAGATATCCGCCATTTTGTTTCTTTTACAATATAATTTATATCTAGAGAACAATGAGACCTATTGAGTTCAAACTTGGCATGGAGTTTGACCTAGCAATGATACACTTGAAGAAAAAACGATTATATCCAGTGATTCGTTTCAAAATAGCGGTTGTTTCAAAATTTCAAACCTAAATTACCCACAAACCCTTACACATAACTAAAGAATGTCAAGGCAACTTTTTTGTAGCCCGTTGAGTTCCCTATCTGATGGTGTAGCTTTCAAAATAATCGGATGAACGACAATAGTTGTTATGGATAATAACAGCGTACTTACTCACCATATTATTGTGTTTACTGTGTTGGTATAGGATGCATAAACCAATTTTCAGGCATAACTTAACTATTATCCTCATTCCGATTGTTTTAACAGGTAGGGGAAGGTGGCCCAAAATGATCCCTTTAAGAAGAAAATCTATGTGAACTCTCAATGCAATAAAACACAATTTTGATAAATTACCAGTGTCTTCTATGGTAAGTTGCCCATTCAATTCATATTTTTTCACATTTTTAAATCAAGTAAAACTTTTTGTAAATTACGTTTGAAAAAAAAAATGTTCAAAGGATCATTTTACCCTCATCATAGGGCAAAATGATCCGATGATAAGGGTAAAATGATCCTTATTGAAAAACCTTTCAATTTGAACCTTTCGCCGAACATATAATATCTGAAATAGGAGTTACAACCACATTTGATGTATCCAGTATTGTGCTATGAAATAATAATACACATTAATTCAAAATTTTGACCAAAAAACTTTACTTTCAATACATTTAAAAAAAAGTTTACAATGAAATATTCAGTAACTAATATCTAACATCAAAACCTGTTAAAGGAAACTAACATTATGCTACATTTTTTAAAATTTAGAAAATCATAATAATACACATTATTTATAAAAGTATGATTAGAAAACTGTACTTGGAAAATGGCAATTTTAGAAGTTTAGAATGAAATATGCAGTGAAACAGTTGCTAAAATATAAAGTAGAATAAAACTATAGCTGTTCAAAATACCATTATTATGCTATATGGTAGTAGCATTAAATAATAATAAGAATACTATTAATTTAAAAAATATGATCATAAAACTGTAGGCTACTTGAAAAATGGTATTTTGAGGAGTTTAGAATATAATAATAAAATGAATAGAATAATTCAAAGCATAGGCATACATTTGCATAATGTGGTGCAACATATTAATCAACTAATTTTATAGTTTGTTCCTTTCATTTTTTCTTTTTAATAAAACTTCTGCCCTACCACACACTGAACATTTACCCTCGAATTTCGAACAAGATTCGTGTAACCATCGTCCACATTTTAAACATTTAATCCAATCACATAAAGCTTTCGTTGTTTCATATTTTTCCAAGCACTCAGAACACTCGTTGTCATCTATTTCCATTATTAAATCATCATCTGTATCTTGATATGGTACACTATCTTCTTCACTTGATGTTGACGATGAACCATCTTTATAGGTCAATTTTCTAAAGATATTTTTTTTAGGCCTAACATTTTTGGTTTTTTTGCCATCCTTTTCTTTTTTCCACGTCTTGTCTTCTCTTTTCTGTTCAGCTTTCTTCGCTCTTGCATGTATTTTCTTCTCCTTCTCGTCTCTATTTCTCTTCTCCTGAAGAAGTTGGTCTTTATATGGACTGCTCGTTAAAATTGCACTGCCGATTGATTTCCTTTGGCGGGAAGTGAGTAATTCAGTCTTCTTTGGAAATGGTTGGATATCGGAGGGACTAATAGAGAACTTTGTGGAAATATCACACGTTTTCGGAGAGGTTAACATACAGGTTTGGTGACTAGGGCCAGGTATTGGATTAATAGGATAAATAATTGGAGTATTCTGACCTACAGCTTGAGTAAGGTTAGAGTCAGGTTGATTGTCTTTTTCTGGAGAAGTCACAGTAGTAATCGGTTGTACCTCTTGAAATGACGTTCCAACATTTACAGCTGGTTCTTGAAGTTGAGGATTACTTGGGATATCTGCTAATGGGTTATCTGTAACTTCTGCAGCAACAAAATCTATCTCTGAGAAGACATTTGGGTTGAAAGGGACAATTCCGGTTTTTTTGAATCCATTGATAGCATTCAATGGCACACATGCTTCCAAATAAGCTTCACCAAAGATTTTTGCAATATCACTTATCCCAATACCACTTTTTCTGTTGCTGTTGGTCAACCACTTTTTTAATGCTTTGTCATGCCAGGTATTCAATGCAAACATAACTCCTACATCCAGTGGTTGGAGTTTGTGCGTACAATGTGGAGGTAAACATAGAATAGTGACGAAGTTTAATCTGGCCTTTTCAATAACCGCGAGATTCTTGGTGTGCGAAAGGTGCCCATCGAGAATCAATAATACCGGATCTTCCGCAGTTGGTTTAACATGCATTATAAAATGATCGAACCACTTTTCAAAGGTCTCCAACTTCATCCAGCCTGATTCATTACAGCAATAGGTACTACCTGGTGGTGCCCCATTCATTAGCTCCGGTTTCATTCGTATGCGTGCAAAAATTAGCATGGGTGGAACAAAGTAACCTGATGCTGAAGTACAAATGACTGCTGTAGTTGATTGCCCTCGTTCCGCTGATACGACCTGACCAACTTGTCTTTTCCCCTTTTCAGCAAGAACCCTACAATTTCTACCAGGGACTGTGCTGATGGAAGTTTCATCCACATTGAAAATTCTGTGTGGAGGAAAGTAAGTCTTATCCATTACGTCCTGTAATATAGAAAAGAATTTTTCTACCACTGGCTTGTTGAATGCTGAGGCTCGAGCAAGTGAAGTTGACTCAGGTGTTCGTAGACTAAGTTCAGGATGTCTTTTACGAAATCCTATCATCCAATCTCTACCTGCAGCTTTTTCTTCATGAGAAAAAGGATGCTTAATATTATTCATCTCTGCTAGTTGGTACGCAAGTTTCCTAACGTCCATGATAGTGAAGCCATACATTCTTTGTTCCATATCCAAGATGTGATTCACTAATTCTGTTTCCTGGACCATGGTGAAAACAGGGCGTTTACTTCCAAGCAATTTCATATCATCAATAGCTGTAATGTTCATACCTTTAATTCGCCTTTTAAGTGACATCCTAGGCACACCAAACTTGATAGCAGCTGTTCGAACTGCTAAACCACCGTTGACAGCAGCCATGGCCTCCTTCATTCTACTGGGGTCCCAGTTCTGCCTTTCGGTTTTCCGTTTGTAACGATTAACCATCTGAAACAATGATTACAAATTTTAAATAGACTGTGTTAAAGGAACGAAGTTCATCATACTAATTTTAGGTTAGGCCTAGACTGATGAACCAACATTTTATGATTATTGAATGTATTTACAATGAATGGAAATTTAACTGTATGTATAAAAAACAAACTAATAATAAACGGCAATTGAAAGATTAATATTATGTTAAACGGCACGTAAAATAAATTAAACATAGGCCTACACACAATAATTAATTGTAGGTTAGGCCTAGACTAACCAAAATGTTATGAACCATTTTACGACTAACATGAAGCAACATTTTATGTTTATTGGATGAATTTACAATGAATGGACATTTAACTGTGTTTTCCATCTTAGATTTGATGTTACAATTAATTCTACAGCTTTATTGTAATAACATTAAATGTATGGAAACAGTAACTTTTCCAAACGTAACTTCGTTCTAAAAACCGACATAATTGGGCAAAATGATCCCTTGCGGGTAAAATGATCCACATGAGGCCATGAGGGATCATTTTGCCCGGCAACATGGCTGAACACTTCAGATTGTATCACAGGAAGACGCTATTGGATATTGCAAATTTAGAAACTGAATATTACAGCTAACAATATACTCTTTCAACTAGACTGTGTAACATTCCGTTAAATGAAACATATTTCTAAGAATTGAACAAAGAAATTAGTGCTTACCTTAGAACAAATCCTTTGAAATGAACGTTTTTTTCGATTTCGGAAAGATGCATGCGTCCACACTTACTAGATGAGACCAACTGATTCTTCATAGTCAAGGCCAACTAGTAGACACTCTAACACATAGATAGCACTACCTGTTTGGTTTGAAACCGGTATGGATCGTTTTACCCGCATGGATCATTTTGGGCCACCTTCCCCTACACCATCCGCTATTTGAAAGGGCTACAAAAAAGTATCTTGAGGTTTTTTTTTGTTTGTTAAAATCTACTTATAGTGGGTAATTCAGGATTGAAATTTAAACAGCCGCCATTTGAAAACGCATTATTGGATATGATCGTTTATTTTTCGTAAAATAGATCATTGTTAGGTTAAACTTCATACCAAATTTGAAATTAATCGGTTAAACCGTTCTGTAGATATGCATTATTTTGTAAAAGAAACAAAATACCAGATATCTTGAAAACTAAGCATTTTCGGAAACATGTTTATTAGTGATTTTGACCCATAGAACGATTTCCCGACGTTTAGATTTTTACTTATGGGACTCCCTGTATAATAATAAAACAACAACAAAATAAAACATGTGCGAGAAATTGCATTTGACTAAATGCATTGTAGTCATTACTAATACACATACATAAAGATTCAAATGTGTAGCATCAGGCTTAAATTTTAAATAAGATTTTATTTAGAAATATTTAAAAAAACAATTTAACATAGTTTATGATTTATTTTAGTTTAAGATTTCATATACCCTACTGTTGGTCTAGTAAAGAAGCGATAAATAAACTTACTTGCTTACTTTACTTTTACACAATAAAAATTATTAGAAAGTAATGAATGATTGCCTTTTCAGTGTATTTTCATATATTATTTTGTTTGTTTTGTTACTACGAAATACAATTTCATCGAATAAAAGTAATGCTCAAATGCAGTTGAGGTTATTTAGTTTTCCAATACACTATTATTTTGAAAAACACAATCAATAGCAAGTGTATGTTGTCCAATATCGTTGCCAAAAATACAAAACAATATATGTTAAGAATGCTTTTAATTTAATTTTAATTTGTTTGCAAACATTTCTTGATTAAAATACGTACAAAGCAAAGCCGTAACACGAATTAAATTTTACTATAATTACTTGTTCGGACATTTGCCATCATTTGTGTGTTAAATAATCAAACACGACGTTTCGGGAATACAAATCAATTCCCGTTCTCAAGTGACTAAAACTAACGGTACATAAACCCTACATAAACTAGCGGACAACCCTATCAGCCAAACAAGCATTGAAGTGAGGTCGCTATGGCTCCCATTATTAAAAAAAGAACTAGAACTTGCTTATAATAACCATGTTAATAATAAAACAGAAATGTTACCGACTAATAAAAATGCTGAACTTTTACCAGTAGAATCACTACGTGGTGTTATAACCCGTTCCCGTGCGAAACAGTTGAACTATATGAAACAATAGGGAACCACCCCTTCCTGTTTGCCACGCCTTAATACTCTGGCCAGTTGTCAGTCTCACTCCAACTTGTCAACTAGACGCTTGCCATTAATTGCGTGTGCTTAGTGTTTGAATTGTGTTTTGTCTGTGGTTGGTGTGTTTGACTTCTCAGTCTTAGCTCTGAGATGTATCACGTAGATATTTAAGGTTAGTAATAATTTGTAGTTTTATTTTGTTCACCCTTACATAGGCCTAGTTGCCTGGGTTTATGTACCGTTAGTTTTAGTCACTTGAGAACAGGAATTGATTTGTATTCCCGAAACTTCGTGTTTGATTATTTAACACACAAATGATAGCAAATATCCGAACAAGTAATTATAATAAAATTCAACATCCCTCATTAACTAACAATAACGAATTCAATGTAAATTAAGAACTATCAACCTTTTTCGAAATGTATTCTACAAAGTGTTACTGAATCCCGGATTTCTGATTATTTTTAAAACGACTGTATAATAATCTTCGAAATATTTTTACAATAAAAGTCTTATGAGAGTAAACATTAATTCCCTGATGTGTCTCATAACAAAAAAGATAAAAAACGTTAAAAATTGTTTATAATTTTTCATATTTAAAAAAATAATTATGTCTTAAAATTATTAGATTGCTGATTTTATTTGATTGCTTTAAATTCCTAAATTGCTAAGAAAGGAGTGAGTTAGCTTAATTTGTTCTATAACATTATGATACACATTATAAGATAATTACACAAATAATATTGTATGCAACAAAATAATTTATAATAAGCTCATAATGTTTTCGCGAATGATTTATATTTCAAGAAACTATTCCAACTACGATTACAGTTATTTGAGTACAAATATGTTGCTCTGCTTACATTAGTAGAAATATTTTTTTAATCGCAAACTTTGTACAACTTCATTATGAAATTGCTTCAACTCCGTTAGAAACTCATCCGTCACAAGTTATGCAAATGTGTTTGTCTTACTGGAGTGATCGATATCGTTTTACGCCTCTTTCGTACAACAGGTGCGGATGAAACTTTGCATCAGAATTTAATCTTGTAATTATGATCAAGGATTATTTTACAAGTTTTTCCATTACTCATAGTTTTGTATCCTTATTACGATTAGTAATCTGTATATATAAAAGCCAAATCCACTGACTCACCGATCACGATTTCTCTAAAACTACTGAACGGATTAGAACGAAATTTGGTATGTAGCTTCCACTAGGGCCATAGGTGCTCATTAAGAAAGGTTTCCAAAAAAATTCGAAATTTTAGGGGGTTTTAGGTTGGGTCAAAGTTACTAAATCACGATTTCTCAAAAACTACTGAACGGATTGGAATGAAATTTGCTATGTAGCTTCCTCTGAGGCCGTAGGTGCTCTCTAAGAAAGGTTTAAAAAAATTCCAAATTTTAGAGGGTTTAGGTTGGGTCAAAGTTACTAAATCTCGATTTCTCGAAAACTACTGAATGGATTGGAACAAAATTTGGTTTGTAGCTTCCTCTAAGGCCGTAGGTGCTGATAAGAAAGGGTTTAAAATATTTGAAAACTTAGGGGGGGGGGGGGGGGGCAGAGTTACTAAATCCCGATTTTTCCAAACCATCGAACGGATTGGAACGAAATTTGGTATGTAGCTTCCTCTAGGGGCATAGGTGCTCTCTATGAAAGGTTTTCAAAAAATTCTAAATTTTATGGTACTTTGGGAGGAGGGGACAAAGTTACTAAAAGACGGTTTCTCTAAAACTACTGAACGGATTGGAATGCAATTTGGTATGTAGCTTCCTCTAGAGCCGTAGGTGCTCTCTAAGAAAGGTTTTAAAAAAATTCAAAATTTTAGAGGTTTTAGGTTGGGTCAAAGTTACTAAATCACGATTGCTCTAAAACTACTGAATGGATTGGAACGAAATTTGGTATGTAGCTTCCACTAGGGACACAGGTGCTGTCTAAGAATTGGTTTTAAAAAAATTCGAAACTTTAGAGGGTTTTAGGTTGTTTCAAAGATACTAAATCACGATTTCTCTAAAACTACTGAACGGATTTTAATTAAATTTGCTATGTAGCTTCCTTTAGGGCAGAAGGTGCTGATAAGAAAGACTTTTAAAAAATTTAAATTTTAGAGGGGGTTTTGGAGGGGGGGTTCAAAGTTACTAATCACGATTTCTCAAAAACCACCAAACAGATTGGAATAAAATTTGGTATGCAGCTTCTTCTAGGGCCCTAGGTGCTCGCTAAGAAAGGGTTTTTTTAAAAATTCGAAATTTTAGGGGAGGTTTGGGGTGTCAAAGTTATTAAAAATCCCCATAAGAAATACATAGTGTTATATATTTATTGATATAATATATTTTTTGTTAATATAAATTTATGTTTGATTTGTCTTCCGTGCAGAACCAGATCGGTCCAGCTAGTATCTCTTTATATAAACTAACTTACTTACCTTAGATTACGAGCTCTTTACATTTTAAATTATCATTTTTGATTATCTCTTATATAAATTTTAGTGTTTGTATACGTTTAAAATGTTTGCATAATTCATTAAATGCAAGAAACTTTGTATTTAGCATAAAGATAGATGCAATAGAGTTGATAAAGTAAAAAGTACAAAAAGTGAGTTTTTAAATTTACATACTAGAATGTAGTTCATTTTAGTTTTACATTTGAATATCGATTTCTAACACTCATTTCCTATAGGTTAGGCTACATATCTTACTCGTAAAATATCCTATAAATTAACCAAACATTCTCATTACTCTTAGTTTTTAAACCTAAGGCTATAGGTTACTTTGTACTATTATGTTGTTATTGTCAACTCTATTGGTTGTTTGTAAACTAAGACCACCCTACTCTGTGAGAGGGTATAAACATGTAGCACAGCACCTTGTCTCCTTAGTTATAATTTAGCTGTAGCTCATGTGTCACTGAAGATGATGACTTTGCCGTTGAAACGCGTTTGACCAATAAACGTATTTTTGTGAGAATTGTGTTCTTTATTTTTATTTTTAGTTTTAGAAAGACATTTATATGATTTGTTTGTTGGGTTTAAGCTAGACCATTCTTTTGCCTGATACGCTTAAAAAATGCATTACGTACTTAGTAGGGACTCCTTTTCACCTGGCCGCACGGTCATGACTTAAAGATGTTACAGATAGCGCCAATTATGATGGAGCGCGAAGAAGGGGGTATGCAAGTCTCCTACACCGGCTCCCACCACATTTCCCCTCTTGCGGGGAAGTACAGTCAGAGCCGCCTGCCCTACCTAATTCATGTCTGCTATGTAGTCGTGTTGATTGCATATGAACACTTTTTGGTGATGACTGCACTAAAGACTCACAGTCGAGTAGGAGAGGAGAGGAGACGTTACAGAGCATGCTCAAGTAACGCTTCACGCTACTTGGCACTATCTGTAATTCCAAACCGTTGCCCACTAAAAAACTTTCATCCCTCCTGAGCCGCTTGAAACCGTTTTACACATTTCTTCGGGATAGGCTTCATTTTTTAACGGCATAAGGGGCTCGAATATGTGCTAATGTATAGTCTATCACTTATCTAGATGTATCTCCTTTTCACTCAATATATCCCTGACAACCCTCAAAGTATAACTAATCATCAACTCCTCGTATCATGGTTTCAAATATTGTGTCAGGAGACGGTGGTGAAATCTTTTTTTCCAGCGACGTTTCTTGCCTTTCCCAACTTATGCAAACAACAAACGTGTTTTCCGCTCCGTTCCCGCAGTAAGAGCATTCCGGATACTCCAACTAACCCATAATACACAGATATGATTTATAATAGCCGTGGCCAAATAGGAACTGTTTCAGGTAATAATCAATCCCGTCATGTTGTCTCTCAATCCTCGATTGCAATAGGATAATAACCCTTGTGGTCCATCTTTCCCAGACATCCTCCTCCCAGGAGGTCTGTCAGTTCACCATTGTGCGAGCACTCTCAACTCTTCTGACTCTTATTTGTACATCTCGATTTTACTCTTGAAGTATTCTTATCATCTCTTCTCACTCTTATTTGTACATCTCGATTTT
>JAGFPH010002460.1:122248-150303 GCA_018207615.1 Philaenus spumarius | reverse complement strand
AGTATTCTTATCATCTCTTCTCACTCTTATTTGTACATCTCGATTTTCCTCTTGAAGAATTCTTAGCGCTTAACAGCGAGTGCTATTACAATAAGTACGCTGATAACCAAGACCGCAGGCTCAGCTACTGTTCGATAAGCAGATGCAACCTTCACCAGCTGTTTGGAGTAAACCTTTGATAGCACGTGCACACACACCTCGTCTCAATATAATAGCACAGACTCGACAGCAATCATCAACAATTGAGGTTTACTTGATTTAGGACCAACATTGTTTATAATTAGTACACCCAGTGTTAAATCTACTAACCACTAAGCTAGAACATTACTAACAGTGGGGAGTTAGTAATTTACAAACAGATCACAGTTTATGAAACGATATCAAGAACATCACGTCACTAAATTCATATCCTACTATTTCATCATAGGCCAACCTCGTATCCAATACTAGCCGAAAATACATTAAAAACAATAGCCTTAAAATTGTCCACGCTTATGTTGAAGGTAAACAAATACATAGATTATTTATTAGAATTATTTATTACAATAGTTTAGGAAAAGAAGCTACACTCAAATTAAATTCGCCATAAAATTCAACAGCTAATCCAATGTATTAAGAAATGATGAAGTCATCTATACGAAACTAGTCGTTATTGGGATACTACGTTCATAGCAATTGGCATCATTGAAGATCAGATAATAATCTTTGAAAATAAAAGTATTTTTTCTTATCCAACAACAAGGAATGTCTGACTTGTAATGTATATTTCGTATGTGTTTTGTTCACAGAATGTTTTGAGAACTTTGTAAGTTATACAATTTATTGAGTTTCATGTAATGTAGAGAGTTTTAAAATGCACGATAGATGGCAGTAAAACCTTTAATCATGCGTATAAAATATACTCATGACAGTAAGGAACCAATTTGATTAATGAAAACATAACATGTAAGTGATATCAACATATTATGTTGGTTTTTATTGATGTTTGTGTTTCAAGATAAGTGTTTTAAACTTGTATTACATATATTAAATAACACAAAAGATCCATCTTAACTTTTCCTTGGTAGAAAAAACACTAACATATTTTGATGACAAAGTTTCTCGAGTATTATAAACTTTTCTGCTTAGCCAATTTAGATTTTAGGAAAACTTTTGCTGGACTTCACTTTGTATAATTTTCTAGACTAAGGGATTAAAAGTTTTAATATTTATGTTAAACTCTTTGAAGATGTAAGTTATACTTTGCATTAAAATATACAACTAAAGGAAGAAACATACAGGTAGACGAGATATAGCTTTTTTGTGTATTTGTTATTCAAATCAAATGAAAAGCAATACACTTAAATGTGCATTTTTGGTGCCAAGTCACAATCAATTATTGTAATGAATTAATTTCCTTTAAAAATGACCGTCATGTGACTTCAAATGAATTTCTTTGTCAATGTATTACATGTTTCGAAGCCATAACTTCATCATCAGATGCTACTAGTTTTTTCGTTCACACTGTAGAAATCGTCACACATTAAACAATTTGTAAACACACACACTTACACTAACACAAAAACACATTAACGCAATCATGTTTACACTAGTGTGCTCTCTGTCATGTCCAGCGAAGTACTGCCGACAAGATTAAATAGTCTTACTGATAATAACCTCTGTTAAATTTTCGACAAATGTTTGAGGGCTGTATCGTACAGACGATGCGACTGGAAAGAAAGCTGGTCATTCAAAATTTCTTTTGGTTTATTTTTGAATGATCTATAGATTTCGAATGCTTTGTTCGCATTCATTATTCGGCCTTTTGCTCATAAGTGTATTGCCTCTACACTAGATTGGAAATCTCCTGGTCTATGATAGTTGTTTTCAGTAAGGATGTTCTTTATATCGGTAGGCCTATATGAAAGTTCTCCCGGTTTGGCCTGTATAATATTTATTAGATTCTGTATAATTTATTTTGTATACACCAGACTTATTATCTATTGTGTATCGGTTCTACGTTTAAGAGAACATGATATGTTATTATTTGTACGGAAAGAAGGAGTGTTATTATGTTTCTTGAAAATATTATTCAAAACATTAGTCAAGAGGTTAGCATATTCTGAGGAAATGTACTTATTAACCTTAATTGTGTCTGTTTCTGTGTTTTTCCTACTTTGTTTCTTGTTATGACTCTTAATCATCCTTTGTTTGTTTGTACGATACAGCCCTCAAACATTTGTAGAAAGTTTAACAGAGGTTATCGGTAAGACTATTCGCTCTTGCCGGCAGTACTTCTCTGGACATGACAGCGCACACACCGGTGTTAAACTTGATTGTGTTAAAGTATTTTGTTAGTGTAAGTAGTGTTATGTGTTTACAAATTTGTTAATGTGGGTAGTTCTACAGTGGAACGAACAAAGTAGAAGTGTCTGATGATGAAGTTACGGCTTCGAAACATGTAATACAGTAACAAAGAAATTCAGTTAAAGTCTCAGGACGGACCTTTTTAAGGCAATTAATTCATTGCAACACACATAAAGCTTATATAAATTTATTAACCTGTTTGTTTTGTTTTACATTCTAATATTTTTAATCCATTTTAATAAGACTAACACTAGTTTTAGTTAATATTCTCACGTTGAAGAAAGCGCAAGACTGCATTTTGTTTTAGTTTATTTATTATAATAATGTATTCAAATACGACTTAATTAATATGATTTAAGAATAATCTAACAATCTTCTGCTCAACAATATTGCTTACGGTTTATTTTACTTTTTTAATAAATTTTAAAACTATAATTTAGTTTTTATCTCTAAGTTATAACATTTTCTTGTTATTGTATTCTGTTCTGCTAACTGGATTCGCTCATTAAATGTCTGGAAAGTTCATTTAAATCCTACATTATGCTTGCAACTGACGAGAAGTTGCATTAAAAAACTATACCCAAACACTAAAGTAAAAATTTAATACATAATTCACTGATACAGTGCGTAGATTTGTTAACTCAATGCTGATATAAAATAAAAACCCAAAAACGATGTCCAGAAGAAAAAAATTAAAGTTCTTGGTTTGAGATTGTATGGGTTTATTTTGTGCACTAGGGGTCTTTTTTAGTTTTAGTTGATATTTTTGATTGTGTGTAAGAAAGTGTAAGTGGAATGTACTTAATTTAATTTAGTATACACATTTATTAGGTATTGTATATATAAAATTCACTTTTTATTTACTATTGCTATTTTTAGTTTTAGTATAGTTTGTATACGTGTCTAAAGAGAAGGTGATTTTTTGGCTTTCCTACAAGTAATTAATATAAATATTTGTAAGTAATACTTTTGTTTGCATTTGTTGTATATAAATTGTTTATTTTTGTTTGAGTTATGTAAGCAATTGTACACAATATGATACGTGGTACTATTCAAGGTTTGAAGATCGGTCCCGTCATATTAAATGTCATGTACTACGAATTCCTGGAAATTTAACTACTGCCAGACTTGAATGGCTATCAGCTGGACCGAAACAACATTGGTCACCGACAAAAGAAATTATGTAAAGCCATTGCTGCAAATTGAAGGGGTAGACATTTAATACCAAAATCAACTTACCTAATTACTGGTCGAAGTAGACTGCACTACATCACAAGGATAATAATTAAGTTATGTGTAAACAATTGGTTTATTCAACCCGGCATCCTGTATAAACACAGTAAACACAGCAATATTGCATGTTCATTTGCTGACACCATCTTAACTTTGATATTAAACTCATCAGATTGTTTCGACAGTTAATCCGATAGGGAGTCAATAGGACTACACATGGTTTTTAATTTTTTTTGTTAAAATGTACGGTTTTTAAGTAACTTAGGTTTGAAATTTTCAAACAGTCGACATTTTTAACCTATTATTGGCTAGAAACGATTATTTTTCTTGTGATAGATCATTGTTAGGTTAAACTTCATGCTAAGTTTGAAGTTGAACTAAGATATGAGTTATTTTGTAACAAAAAAAAAAAAAAAAAAAAAAAAAAACAAATGACGGATATCTGGAAAACGAAGCTTTTTTGGTCCTACGTTTATCTTCTTAATTATCTTACTTTTTATATTCTACAGAGACATTTCCGCATAGTTGTGAATAACCCTGTATATCATTATTTACATTAACAACTGCCGTAATTTTACAGAGTATTTATTTACTTATTTTTTATTTATTCTTTTCATCACTTTTTCTATTATTTATTCCAATGGAACATGTGACATGTCATTAATTACATATGTTATATAAATAAAAGTACCAAACAATAAAACATACGTATACACAAAACCACACATAAATTTACATCAAAATTTGATTAAAAAACAAAAAAACACTTAATACAGTTTATAAATATAATTATTGAATATAAAATTTTAAAAACAAATAAGCCCTTCCTGACACCTGCAGACTGGGCTCAGATACCTCTGGAAAGATATCCTTCCACAGAATAGAACGCATTTTCTAGGAGGTAGCACCTGAGTGAACTCTTGAAACTGTGGATGGAATCTAAGTTTTTAATATTTTCTGGAAGTGTATTAAACAACTTTATACCAGAGTAATAAATTCCGCGTTCAAAAAATTTAAGTCTATGGACAGGATATTGAAAAAGTTTTTGACGGAAAGGGTATTTTGTGGTAGTGCTGATTAATTTCAAATAACTTATGATTGCTCTTAAAGAAAATTATTAAAGTTTCATAAATAATATAAATGCAAGGAAAAGTTAAAATATTATGTTTTTTGAAAAAAAGGTATACAAGATTGATTATAATTTAGATGGAACCTATATATGCAATAACGTTAACTAAAACATATATGGAAAATTACGTTCGAATTCGTAAGTAGTCGAAAGCAGTAGAAATAAAGAAGATTTTTTAAACCGAAAAAAATAAAAGTGAAAAATATTCAATCCGTTGTACGTGTTTATATTTCCTAAGAAAAATATCAATAAATGTGTTTGAAATGTTTTTTTTTTTTATATAGCAACAATCATTCGCTCAATTAGTCGGAAAATTATGGGTTGGAGTTAAATTCATAACTCCCTTTTTATTCATAGTATTCGTTCAAGGTTATTATAAACCGTTGAACCAAGACTTGGATATAAATAAATGTTTAATACTGATTACACTTACAGCTATTAATCACACTAAAATTAGTCACACAACAAATTATTTGGTAGAAACAATACTTTTCTATTTCTAGCAAATAATAAAAAAATATTCTGAAACTTTTTACATCTGGAATCGTTATTGCGGTGGTGGAATAAAAAACAAAAGTAACGGTGCTAAGGTGCTTCTTTAGTAGGGACCGTTAATATGGATTTGAATCCGTTCAAAATTGATGTAAACCTTCTAAGTTTTATCTAAAACTAGTATTTAACTATTTTTTTTACAATCAACTCTTACTTCAAGGGGCATCAAAATATGATTTCAGACAAAAATAAGTAGCGGATGAAATAAAAATAATACATAAATGAAATTGCAGACTCAAACAACATATTAGTATTCCTATAGTAGAAATAATATCAAGTGGTTTCAAAATGGTTTAATACCTTCTAAATAACACCAATACCTTTTCTCAGAAACATTTTACTTAGATAACTGTAAACCATAGTGCCGATGTGAATAAATTTGTTTAATACCTACTTTAGGCGACCTTCGAAGTAAATGTTATGTTGGTAAGTAGGACCTTTGAACCTTATATTATGATAAACTGTATATTGACTCAGGACAGGAATTCTATATGAAGTACTTTCCTCGCTTCCTTCAGACGCAGGGAAAAAGTTATCTTGACAAATGGAGCAATAAATCTTTAGAATATGAATTGAATCCACCTAATATCCATGACCAATGAAATACGGATTAAGTGCTAAAAATGTGGTTCGCCTCTTTTATTAAGTGTCGTTACGTTTTCTTTATGATATTTACAAATGATTTAAATTATATTAAGATCACCTTGTATTTACATCTTTTATAGGAACCTATGATTCTTCAGACAACTATGGAAATTAAATATAGAGTTATGTATATCCTAGAAGGGACACTTAGCTCACCAATCACCTAGAAGGGACACCTCCTCGCATCTCACCAATCACCGAAGCAAATGGAAACAGATTATTGTATAATATGATATTTTTGGAGAAATGTTGATTGATTAGGACATTGATTTTTGAATTGTAAACTTCTTTATAGGCACCAGGTACAGCCATTTTTGCACGCGGAAAATTGGAATCAAGTTTTACGATTTTTAGCCCCGAAACGCTTCACGCATTTTGTCCCATCACGCTCCACTAATACATATTAGTATTAGTAATGTATACATAATCTTGAGATAAGAAATTAATTAAATCACGATCAATTATTAATTAATGCTCTACTATATATAATTATGTACGTTTGTAATACGTGCTCTTTAGGTAAAAAATTAGTTAATTGTTGCATTACGTTCAATTTTCCCGACATGGTCTACTGTATGTAGCCTATATACGTATGTTTGTAATACATAATATTTATTTAACAAATGAATCGAAGCATCACGCTCGATTTTAACGTCATGCTCTACAATACTTATAACTAATAACACTGTATTCTTACTAACAAAAAAACAAAATACATTAATATATTTGTGAAACAGGTGCTACATAATTTTAAATGCAGTATTATATCATAATTGTTACATATACTTTCTTTAGCTTTCATAATTTTCTTTGTTGAAATTCGTTGTATTTATTTAAACGTGGTGATAGTTTTCTTTTTACAAGCGACAAGTTTTCAGTGTATGTTTTGTCAGTTAAATATTACTTATCATTAAATTGACTATATTTGAAAATTAACCACAATAATACAGGCTCCTAAAAACATGACTAGTAATACCACCTGTAAGTGTCCTTTGAAAGCTTAGAACAAAGCTCTAGGTCTGTTATTAATTGAGTCACATTATGCTTGGATGAGGTTTGCTAAATGGAATGTTAGCGATAAATGTAACGCCAAATCAATTATAACCTTAGTGTAATAGATTGTGGTCGGATAATAGGATTGGTTTAAACTTGCCTGAATACTCAGGATCGGATTCAATCATAATTAAATTGGTAATGTTGTTAAAACAAATAGCATTTAATTAAATACATTAATTTGAACTAATACAATTATATCATTCAGCTTATTTGTTTCAAAATAAGCATTGTCGAAATGGCGGATTTTATCCCAGCTTACTGGAACGCGAAATGTATTGTTACTTGTAGGATTACAGAACTAGTGAAATGCAGAAAAACTATTGTTCCCATTTGACCCGTTATATTTTTATAAACTTACCGTACATGTCTTACGCGTCACTAAAATTGCAAATTCGTATAAGTAATTGGTTTCCAATTTAACTTTTTTAAACAATCAATTTTTTTTCAACTTTCTAATTTTAATCAAAAGTTGAAAATTGATTCCATATTTTACAGCAACCATTGTGTTTTTTAAAACACAAAAATACCATTGTGTTTTTGAGGTAAATAAAATAAATATTTTGAATTTGAAGTTGGCGATAGACAGAATATAGCATAGTTCTGTTGTAGAATTATATAAAATGTTCACTTTTTTCTGTACCTTGCAGTCTTTTCCACTAAAAAACCGAACCTGAATCCATCTTTTGTGAAGAAGGTTTTTACTGACTGGAAAAAGTGTAGTGTAGAGAAAAAGTGACGAGAGATTTCTCAAGTCGTTGACTAATGTTGGACACAAGGTTGTTGATATGTTTAACTCTCTGACTAATGCTCTGAAACTTTTAGGCCTGAACTTACGAAACTGGCGCTATCAGTCTTACGACAACGAGTCTAGCATGACTTGGATGTTTTATGAGAGAAAATTTGTGTTTTTATCCAATTTAGAAGAAATTAGATTTTATATTGCTTTTTAACACTCTAAACGCAAACAAGGAACACATTTTGACCTGACTTATGAAACATTTTGTAGTTGGTGGAACCGGATTTTGAATAATTTACCTTAAATCAATCTGTAGAAATTCGTGTGCTAGTTTTAACTTTAGTTTGACGTTTTACAGAATTTTTAATTAATTAATAAATCTACTTAAATTGAGATACAAAAAATAAGTAGGCTATATAAGTTGGCTAAACATGTTTAAGATTTATAAAACTTGTATGCATATGTATAATATCCGTAATCTAATGCAATCAATATATTTGTATTTGATTAAACACGTACAGAGAAGCGTGGCGTAGCGTGAGAGACAACATTGCCATCAGTGACTTGCAGGTATTGATTTAGCCGGAAATTAACTGTTGCGATCGCTAGATGCTTGGCAGCCAGTGCAAATTGCAGTACTTTGATGAAAGTGTTTGAAAATGTATAATTTGTACTTTGACAACTAATTGTCACTCTTTTGCGTTAAAATAAATCTAACTCTAAATTTATTAAATATAGAATTATGCACTTTTGATATATGGTCTAGTTCTACAGTACTACTCTAATAGAACTAAGGCTCTGTTGTAGTAATAACTTACCAGATTTACATTTATTTATTCTAACCTAAAGTTTACGTTGTGATTGATGCTATAAACAGTTGCACTTTCAGATTTTATAAGGCTAACAAATATTTAAATACACTTTACCACGCACCTTATCACCCTCCTTATATCTTTCTTTTGGTTTGTTAGTTTTTTCTCTCACCCACTTCTTACACTTTACTCTATCTTCAATCAATTGCCCTTATAATTTTTATGAGGAGATGCGATGGCAAGAATAGGAAATATTTTTAAATTTCCTAGATCAATTTTATAAATTTTACAGTGTTGACTTTTTGTATGCTAGCTCTAGCCTGACATCGATCTCTGGGTCGTTCCCTGTGGAGTTAATTTGTTGTAATACAGAATTAGATTAATCTTACCTTTTCAACTTATTCTGTGTGATATTAGGTAATTTGTTACTACTCTTTATAAATTAAAGAAACTAAGATTAAAAAAAATAAAACATTTGATAAACAATTCAAATTTTACGCAACTTCAATTGTAGCACAAAACAAATCAAATTGATGAATATATCTCATTTATTATATTTAGTTATCCATACCATTTTATTATTGTGAGATTTGAAAAACGACGGAATTTAATAATTTAACTTTCCCCTGCATTTTCTTGGATTTAGTGAATTTATTTATTGTACGCAAATTTTTAAGTGGAAACTTGAATGAGTGTTCTAATTACAGACACTAGATGATCGTCCTTCTATCCTTTTCTGGTGGTCTTGTTTGGCTAAGAGTCGCTGGTCCTCCTCTAAGCCCTTCTTTGAGAGAAGTTCCCTTCTTCGTTGACGAAATAATTTTTTTTTTTTTTTTGTGGGAAAAGCGATCTTTTATTTTCTTAATGCTTTGTGCGGTTTTTAAGGCCCGTAACTCTTTACCGGAGTTAGTTCGAACTTAACGACCGATTTTGTTTCTGCAGAGGTACGTGGTTTCTGAGTGACGTTCAATACTAAACTAATGCGAGTTCCCTTGCTGGTCGACTCCTTCTCGGCTGCTTCTGGTCAAAAGATATATTTTCGTCAAATGTTGAGAAATTATTTTTCCTTTTTTATTTTAAAATCTGGTCAGGTTTCGTTCGGTTTCATAATATTCTTCATCGCTGTAGTTAGTTGATGTTTTGATCACCGCAGTTTAAGCCTATTTTTTCCCTTCTGACAGACCCATCGAATGTTTACATTTTCAATTCACGTTTTACTGTTTTTAAATCTAATTTAGCTAAATTACTAAACTCTTAACGGACTGATCTAATTTAGCTAGATTTTCGTTAATTATATTTGTGATGTTGGTCTTAATTAATTTTGTTAATTAGCCCATTACGTTAGGCTAATTGGCCGACGTAACTTGTAAATATTTGGTCTTTATTGGAACAATATTTCGATTGTTTTATATTTTAGGTATCAGTCAATCTGGGTTTGAACAAAACAATTCTGATTAATTTGATCTATAGCAGAAACTTTTTGAGATTCACTTTTTTGATCTTTACTTTATGTTTAATTTTTTTTTGTAAATCGTTTGTGAAGTATGAAAACCAAGACATTTTCAACCCTAAATTGAAACACATAAAAGGTAACAAGTTTTAAAATAATTTTAAGTGTTTATTTTATTTTAGATAAATTATGATATTTTCATATTGTATTGGCTTATAATTTATTTGTGTAATGTATGATATATATTAACTGAAATTTAAATAGAAACGATACTTTAAAATGTTTAAATTAAAATGTTAAATTTAGGAAGTATATAAATACTGTTTTAGTGAATTTTAATGGTGAAATATTTAAATTTATATAATAAGATCAGTATCTGTCCACCGTGTAGTTTGGTCTTACTTATTACCTATTTTGATAATAGAATAGTTTAGTGTATAAATTCAATGCATGTATAAAACCATATAATAATGTAATAATGTAACTTAAGGCATGTAATAATAATGGGAATGGCTCTTCGTATTACCCGTACTTAAATATTAGCTTAGATCTTTAAAAATGCTAAAATGTGCGTTTAGTATATTAGCAATACTCGACATTGTGGGATTCTCATACAAACAAATTTAATAATCTAGTATTAAAATGTATGTTTTTAATGTATTAGACGTAATAATTTCTAATTAAAAGCATGTAAAGTGGAAATAAATAACAAGATAGCCACCAGAAATAGCCATCAAAAAATGTATTTGTTTAGTGAAAGAATTGAATGTTTTATTGTATACCTTAACTTAAACATTTTTTACTACAGCAAATTTTGTGTAGCATATGGCGTGCAAAAAACTAAATTACAACATTTTATTAACAATACTACTCTTTGTCATGCAATGCAAATTGTTTTTGTAACTAGATTCCATAAATTTTACCCTGGCATGGAAATAATTTTGTAACAACAAAAGTATTTATTCAAACTAACGTATGTATATATTTAATTGTACTATTATTTATGGCTAAATGAAGTCAAATTTTGTGTACAGTTTCTAACATTTTAACTACGTATCTACATGCGGTGACATATGTTTGAAATATTGCTAAAATACTTATAGTTTTCCCAGACCCATATTCAGTTATAATAAGTAATAAGTAAATACTAAAATACTAAAATTTTAGTAATTATATTACTTTAAGGAGAAAAATATTAATAGTTTATAATTTGATATGTCGATGTTGATAAAATGTTGTCTTCTTTTCAAATTAACTAAAACAATGTATATGTTTTTAAATTTTGTTATTAGGAAGATTAAATTTATAAATTTTTTTAGAACATTATTAACTAAATTAATTAAATCTCTGAAACTTGACAATTAATATTGTACATGATTTGATTTATCTATAGTTCTAATTACAGGACATTAAGTAAATACTTTTAATAAAATAGGTACATAACATTACTATAAGTAGTTTACCTGATATTTAGTTCGTCGCGTGATTTCGTTAGTCTGTCAAGTTACGACCCATTTCGAGGTCGTAATCTCATTTCCAAGTGTGTATTTTTCACTTTTCAGGTAGACATATATTCACATAAACACAATACTCAACAAATAAAAAAATTACACGAAAAATAATTTATAGCGTTTTACGGTTGAAGTTGGTTGGTGTACCCTTTAGTCCGGTAGTTTTTGGAGAATTCTATCTTGATAATTGAGGGCTGTATATAATATAAGTCGTTAGACTGAAAAGACAGCTGACAAATGACTAAATCCTTTAATTTTATTTAAAACTGTTTCTTCCAGGTTAGTTTTAATGCAAAATATAAGTTAACTTTTATTAATATTTTCTTTATTTGGTAATTTAATGTATTTATATTCTCATATTACAGTTTCAAAATATATTTTTCAATGTGGATTTAATAGTTTCAAAAACATTAAACAAGTTTATGTGTAGATAAGAAATCAAATATATTTTGTGTTTGCAAAGAATTTACAATTTAATATTATTATTATTTAATTATTAACTTTAAATTATAAAAATGTTACAAGTTTGTCTTAGAACAGTATAAATCAAGAAACGCCTAAAATAAAAAGCAACGTAAAAACTTACACCTAAAAAAACCCACAACCTATGTGTATTATTGTGTAGCGTTAAAATTTAAAACATTTAAAGTGGAAAACACTTGACTAAATATACTTTATTATTGCAAGTTTCGTAAATAATATGATTTAAAATTAATTTGACTGTATGTTGTATTAAATAAAATTGAATTAAATAACAATGATAATGAAGCTGAATACATTTTTCCTACGGCATTAAAGTTTCCCTAATCACCTGTTTGTCTGCTCGTTAGATAATGATCCAAACGAAGGGCGCTTCCCAGGTCTGAAGATGTTTTTATTCTTGTGCGGTATTCTACGAACTTAGGTGAATTACTCGGAACCAATGCTAAAAAGTGGTTGGGATTTATTAACAATATATATTGATTGTACAGAAATGTATGGTCGTGTATTTATTTTAACAAAACAACTATGTTTTAAGAGAATGTCTAAAGTTATCCTTGTGTCTCGTCAGTGTTATTAGCGAAATTCCCTAGGAAAAATGAGCTATTGCAGTGGCCCTTATGGTGAGACCCAAGGTCGGGAGTAGCAAATGAGCACCGATCATGGTCCATAGAACTTTTTTTGGGGTGTCATTAAAATTCATATATATATATATATATATATATATATATATATATATATACCCGGTTTCGCTTCTTAAGTTGATCGCAGAAAATTTACACATGCAAGTGGCTCTCTGTTAGAAAATATCATATCTCAAGTGGATCTGTATACATTTGTAAAATATACGCATCGTAGTGGCTCACTCGTGTAAATTTCATTAACTCTTGTTGATCTATATACGTTTGTAAAATATACGCATCGTAGTGGCTCCCTCGTGTAAAATTCATTAACTCATGTTGATCTATATTCGTTCGTAAAATATGCGCATCGTTGTGGCTCTCTGGTGTAAATTTCATTAACTCTTGTTGATAGATATACGTTTGTAAAATATGCGCATGGTATTGGGTCTTTTCTCGGACAGTATAATTTCTATGGGACTGTCTGTGCTGTTATGATTGTTAAGCTAAGATGCTTTAAAAGAAATTAATGTTTCTAATAATTTATAATTTATCAGGATATTTATACTCATCTAATTCAAAGGTAAGTTTATCTTTTTGATATTCAATAGGAAAATAATTGAAGTAAAAATGTATTGTTTAATTTATTTTAACGTTTAAAAGAATTACGACATTGTTAAGGTATGCTTTTGCTGTTGGATATTTTAAGAAAATTTCTAAAATGGTTTATAACTAGTTTAGGCAGAACTCACACTATTCCAAATAGAAGAAATTATTTGAGTAAGACATAAAAGCTTTTTATGGCAACGTGCTTTCGATGATGCACACCTGTCAAAGATTGCCAAATAAACGTTTTGTTTGTTCTAGTCTTTTGTAAATTGTTTGCCGACTATTTATTTGCTTCAGACAATATGATTTATACAGATTCTTATAATCTGGTTCATTTTGTAGGCAATTACTTACAAGAATAGTAGTAACATTTCTTGAACAAAGGTCCCTTTTTTAAAATATCATACTCAGACATTCCTGTTTCAAACATTTTGATTGAATTGTGACCCTTATTCAAGAGTATTTTAGTAGGTCGTTTAGACAGCGATGACACCATAATGTAAGTTTGTGTTGTCGCTTAATGGTAAATACAAATTTACGTAATTATTTAAGTTACGTCTAATAGAACTTAAAGAACTAAAGAGGAAAAGACAGAAATTCTGATACCCTACGCACTATTAATACAAAGTTCCCTATGTTTTCCAAATTATTTTTACATCAACATATTAAAATACTACTTAACAATAAATTTGTTTGTGCTTACATTAATTTTTAAAAATTACTTTACATTGAAAAAAAGCAAGGTTTGCATTTTTTAAATAGGCATATCCTAGATTGACGGGCTACATTTATTGTTAATGTACTTGCAATGTATATTGTAAATATTGAACTTGACTTGTGAGAAGACATACTTTGAATTGTCTATCCGTGCAAAGTCAGATCGGGCAGCTAGTACATATATATAAATAACGTATACATACATTTTTGTATACAAAACTAAAAAAAGTTTCATTCTAGTACGAACAAAATGAAAAAATAGTTACTTCCTGTCTAAAAACGTGCTTCCGGTCGTTTGATTTTTTGGTCCAAATCGGGCTTAAATGCTTCCGTTAGAGTGCGAACACACATAATTATGTAAAACATTTGTAATGACACCCCAAAACGTGTTCTGGGGACCGTGATCGGTTCTCATTTACTACTTTTGAAATTAGGTCTCACCATAAGGGTCACTGTAATAGCTATTCTTTCCTATGGAAATTCGCTAAAAAGAGAAACAGCGTTATTTTGATTTTTGAAACACACTGCTGTATCTAACCTAACTGAGTAACATAGGTTTTATTCATTTTGATAAAAACATTTGTTTTCAATAAATGACAATATTTTGATAAATTTATATTTAAATATTTGTAAATTTAGTCGGAAAGAAATCTTAGGTTAGGTATAGACTGATAAACCATCACATGTATTTACATTTATTACCATAGCAACCAATTAAACAAAATAATAGATAAAACTTTTGTTTGCTCCAATATTTCCGTCAACAGCGATTATTTGAAACTTTGTAATGATTACAATGATTTCAAACTTTGTAGCGATTATTTGTATTTCTAACTTTTAGGTTAGGTTTTTATTAAAGTGTAGACCTAAGTCTTGGTGGTTCTTTTAACCTTTATTATAACTGCTGTTATAATAATATATTCGAAATAATTTGATTTGAACATTTAACATTATTTACCACCTTAGCTTTGGGGTTATTATAATCCTACACCTTTAATATAAAGAAAACATAACATGATTATGAGTATTGAAGGGTCCAACTGGGTTGGCGTGCGGAGCACGCAGGGGTTATCTTTAGTATAAAATATATTTAATTGTATTGAACTGTCTTTATTTAGGGAGAGATTAGGACTTTATAATACTCTCTTTCATGTCACCCATTACATAAATATCTATCATAATATTACATTAATGTTTAAAATATTACAAAAATGTACAACCCTTATATGTTATTTCTCAAAGATATTTTTTTGTCGGTAAGTGATATCTCCGTTAATTTTTTATCTAAATTAATTATAGAAGCATAATTTTATAGCTTATGTTTCCCTATTGAAGAATAATAGAGAAATGTCTTACAATTTATGTTTTTGTTACAACAATTGATTGAAAAAAGTTTTATATTATAATTTTATTTATATGGTCATTAATGAAAGGCGCCATCTATTAACAACCTGTTTAACCAACATGACATCTGTTGTTTAGATTGTTTATATTCTATATGCAAGTGTAATCTATCAAACAAATCAATCAAATTAAATCAACGTAAAGCCTTATACATTTTTATAAACTGTTATTTATAAACAAATGTATATAGTTAAACTTAATTAACTGAATAAATCAACGTATTAAATCAGGTGAGTGTAGACCTACTCCTAACTAGCGAAATATTCGCAAGGGTCACCTAGTTTTAGTCTACAATAAAACACAAACCAATATACAAAAAATAATAGCATGTAATGAAAAAGAAAAACTAATTTTACAATTCTCACAATTAAAATTCCTTTAAAAAATATTACATATAATCTTTTTTTAAAACAGTCATACAAATCTGTAGCCTGCTCACCTCACGACAAGGAAACTTCTTCGGTTTTATTCATAAAGTAAGATTTTAGGATTTTCTTAAATTGGATTCGGCAGTCAACCCACTTTATTGTTTCTTGAGTGAATTCCATAATCGGCAAGCGGACACAGTAAACGATTTGTTAAACATTACGGTTCGGTGTAGTGGTATAGCTAGTGAGCATAGTAGATTATCTTCTTGTAATCTTTGCACTTCTATACAAAACATTTTACCAGGTAAGCCTGCACTCCATTTGTAGGACAGAATGTAGCATAATTAAAACACTGTATGGTAAGAACGTAAATCATTGAATTTTAAAATATTAAGAGTTTTATAGTAAGAAGTAATGTGGACATTGCGTTTCAAATCAAAGATAAAGCTTATACAATAATTCTGTGCCCGTTGTAATGTGTTAACCAGCACTACAGACATGCCAATGACTACAGTATCACAATAAGTAAAGTATTGAAATATGAAGGATTTAACTATAGCCCATCTCAGGTTAAGTTGAGGCAAGCAGGGTGGGTAATTAGGGTCGGTTTCAACCGTCATAAAACTGACCCTTATTAATGCCGCCTGAGTGAACCTGTAGGACACTCTAGTTTAAAATTGCAAGTCTGTATGTCTTAAGTGAAAATGAAAAAACGATATCATAATTCGTTTCATGATACTTTCCTGATAATTTTGATACCAAATTTGATTACATTTGGCCAACTTTGAGCTGTACTAGCATTATAAACTTCGTTAGTTGAATTAACTTTACATGGTTTACAACAATAAAGCCACAAAAATGTACTAGAGAAGTTCACATTTAAATATGTAATAAATAATCATTATTTGAGAAAAAACTCGATACTGTATCGTTATTTACCATAATACACACAATTGTGTGTTTGTACCATGTTAATCGGCCGACTTAAGGGGGCGCTACCCTGTCCGCCATATTGAATCTGATTCCCATAAGAGCAATGCTACAGAATAAGTCATTTTTCTGTTAATTCGTGGAATAAATTTAAAAATTTGGTTTCATTTTGAAGTACTGTCATATGCGGATGTTTATTTCTAAATACATTTTCAAAAACTGTTTTATTGTTTTCATAAACGTACGATATAAATAGTAAAAAATAAAAAAACAGTTAACTTTATTAATTTTTTACTCGGTTACAATAAGAGATATTGCACAAAATCTTAGCAATCAACACCCACAATCTATTTTACTTTAAGAAAAACAATACACAGCTTTCGTTTTTTGACAAAAACAACACAAAAATATGCTTAATAGTGAAGGTATGTTTTGCTTATTTAACATTGAAATTGGTAGCCAACTTCGCCGTTTTGAATGTAGGGAGCCAATTATCAATTATCAAGTTTATTAATAATTCATTAGGTTTATTCTTATCAATATTCTTATCATCACTCACATTAGTAAACACCTCTCATGTTTACCAAACACCTCTTCCTGCAGAGTCCAACTATTATAAGACAAACGTACTTAGCACTGTAAATATTTTGAATTAATTTTGATTTATTATGATTGATTGATAAAGAAACAATGTACATTATTTAACTGTAAATATTTGTAAAAAAATAAATACAAAGAAATTATAAAATAAAAAAATATAAAAATTGACGAATGTCTAACAGACCAAAACAGACCTCTGGCAGTCTCAAGTCTGCAAAACGAGCTATTTAATAATTAAATTAGCTCCGAAACGCAAGAGAGAAAGTTTTAACCATCACAAATGGTAATTATAATATGTTATTACTATGGTACAAACACACAATTGTGTGTATTATGGTAAATAACGATACAGTATCGAGTTTTTTTCTCAAATAATGATTATTTATTACATATTTAAATATGAACTTCTCTAGTACATTTTTGTGGCTTTATTGTTGTAAACCATATTAGTAATGTTGATTCAACTAAGAAAGTTTATAATGCTAGTACAGCTCAAAGTTGGCCAAATGTAATCAAATTTGGTATCAAAATTATCAGGAAAGTATCATGAAACGAAATATGATATCGTTTTTTATTTTTACTTAAGACATACAGACTTGAAATTTTAAACTAGAGTGTCTACAGGTTCACTCAGGCGGCATTAATAAGGGTCAGTTTTATGACGGTTGAAACCGACCCTAATTACCCACCCTGCTTGCCTCAACTTAACCTGAGATGGGCTATAAGAGCACTCTAATTTGGAAAGGCGAGACGTTCTAATTTTTGAGAGTGCATCCCAGCAAAACCCTATTACATGTATTTGTCACATAGTCACTCCAGTCAGTCTACTGCCTATAAACAGTGACAAGTAATTTACTTTTATATAATAGTATAAATAGTAGTTATCAGACTGTAGTCTAGGAAGTGTGTTTAACACTTTAACACACAAGATACGGTGATATAGGTGTATGTGTGTGTGTATTTATTTGTTCACACTGTAACGGATCTTTTACATCCGTACAAAAATAGACACAAAACCTAGCAGGTGTACCCGCAGTTTCACTTGCGAAAATGAGTAAGTAATCAAACAATTATGGGTAAATATTCAAAGTTCACTGGGACAAAACCGTATAGTGAGTTTCGTCCATAACAAACTATGTTTAAGCTTACATACTTGGTGATTTTTGCGCCAGTAAGCACAACAACCAGGATTGCCGCTAGTGTGTTTGAAGTGCATTTGTGGTCCAAGAGTACATTATTTTATCTAAATATACGTACGAACAATATTTCACACGGTAGAAATCCGAAAAGAAAATGTTTTTTCTCTCCTATATATAACTTAAGTGTAATTACGTGTCAAGTTCTTGGAAGTTCTGGAACAGGAAGTCCCATCGATGGTCCAGAACCGTCTGGGAATATTCTGGAAAATTAATTTCAGAAGTTGGCAATGGTAACAGGTGAACAACAACGGAAATGTGTACTTATTCGTTATGATCTGTTCTGAAGTTTAATGATCTGCTATATTGGCGGCCATCTTGGATTTTATCCCGTAAGAGCAATGTTAAATTTAAAACCATTTATTTCATTTTTCACATTTTTAAAAATCCCGTTCATTGACATTTTTAAAGTACAGTACAAAGTTTGAACTTTTTTTCAAGTTCAAGTGAATAGCAAGCCTCATCCGCAATTTCATAAAGAATATTAATTTTTTTAGCACTCAATTACAAAAGATGGATTTATAAAATAGTTTTAAATGAGGCAATGTCAAAGCGCTCAGCTGCAAGAAATTGCACAATGGGGTGGAGCGCTGGCGTCGCCAGTTGTTTTCTCTTTTACTGGAGCAGTGAATACAGATATCGGCGCGAATGCAGGCACTTGACCTTGCCTGGCAGTGATGGGCGAGGGGTGTGGGGAAAGGGCATTACTGGAGACAAAAAATATTAAAGGTCGGACTAAAGAATACTAAAAAAAACAAAAGTCCATCCGTACAAAATTAAACTCGTACAAGAACCCATTGAAGATGACTTTGACAGAAGGATTGAGTTCTGTGAAATAATGACAGAGAGATTAAGGTTAAGGACTATTTTTATAGTTTCAATATTTTGTTTACAGACGAAGCGTCATTTACATGGAATGGGGCCGTTAACACTAACAGGCATAACAGTATGAATTGGTCTCAAGAAACCCCACATCATTATAGGTCAAATGAAGATATTTAAAAAAAAAACAAATGAAATCATACTTAATAAACGCGACGTAAAAAAACTACCTTCCTCCAGCACCCCGTTCTCTGGCTCTCAACCTCGAGTGCAGCTTCAATATGTGCGCATGAGCACAACATCAAATTTCACTCAGCTAAAACTGTAAAGCACACACTTCCATACAAAGATATGTATTTTTTCATAAACTGGGGGAAGGGTACTGACATTAAGCGTAAGGATTATATATAGTGCAAGTATAGAGAAAGAATTAAAGGGAAAAAGGCTCATTGTATTAAATGTTACCGATAATATCAAGTGGTATTAGGGGGTGCTGCATTTCCACAGTGCCTATTCGCGAATACAACTAAAACCGTAGTACAACTGTAATTAATCCGAAGTTTAGTGAAAAGAATGTTTCGCTCAAAAAAAAAAAAAAACATCCTCCCAAACTGAACCTCTACTCTTATAATAAATAACAATGGAGATATAACATATTAAAAATGTGTTAAATACAAAATCCGCTGCTTCAGAGCCTAAAACTATTGTGCACAGTCATTATTTATATAATAATAAAGAACGTTTTAAACAATTTTTTTTTAAATTTTTTACTTATAGGTACTTATATTTAAATAGGATTGTTGACAAATGTTCTTCTGTGGGACTAATTAGTGTTCTTTAATGTCCTGGTAAAGTAATAATAACTCAGTTGAAATAGTAATTAAGAGCGAAATAATAATCTACCTTGAATAAACTCCCTACACAATCTCAATATCATATTAATGAAATTTAACACGCAAGATTTAATATATTATGTTTGGTACTCCTGACAGCCAACACAGCATTATCGGTTATCCAGGAAAAGTCAAACGGATATCGAGAAAAATTAGGCTTTGTCGCTCTCTTCCTAACGCCTTAGTTCAAGCAAGAACTCTGCCTTTCAATAGCCTACAACTCTTAGATTGTAACCGAGACCCAATCTCATGATGTGCATTTGTCAATGATTTACAACAATTTAGAAACAATTTGGACCACTATTGTTTGCTTTTGTGGTCCATGAAGATCTTAGTTTCATTCCAACATTTTAAAACAAAGTAATTTCTAGTGAACTGTTAAATACTATTAGTTGTTCAATTATTGTTCATATGTTCAACAAAATGCTAACGTACTATATGTTTTTTTACGCATAATCACAGAGAAGGAAATATATATGTTTCTTCTCTGTGGCATAATGGATATTTTAGTAGAATAGTATGGAATTTTGCTGAAGTCTAACCTTGCCTACAGGCATCCCACATAAAATTAATATATTATCATATTTTCACACATCTGATATTGTTTATTAGTATTGTATTATTCAGTATTGTATTAGATTTACTTCAACATAATATAATAACTAAGCCCACACATTTTAGGGTCTATAAAATAAGTTTTTAGTGAGTAACAAAACTTGAAATGTTGGTTTTCGAAATTTTAAAATAATATTTTTTGTATCAAGGCTGGGTTGCAATATAAAAACCCCCTGAACCCTGAATTAAACTAACTTAAATGTCTAATAACAGTATTTTTTGAGTTTTTAAACATGTGTAAGTTGACAACACTTCTTATTTTGATAAAAATATTTGAACAAATAGATTACTCAAGTAGTAGTATTCTAAAGTTTTCCTGATGGGCTTTTCTTAGTGGCTTATAATTAAATAACTTTCACAAAACAAAGTTCAACCAAAACCATTATTTGATGGCATTGAAAAATATGAATACTGTACTAGTAAAAATATTTCAAACAGAAGTCGGTATGAATAAAATATTGTTCTGTACATTAATAAACATATTTTAATCAAAATAAACAAACGTTCAAAAAAGGCAATTTTAAGAATAAAAATAATGGTACTCTATGAATAATAACAAATTAAGACATCATTCAAATGCCATTCATAGTAAATAATAATGACTGGTTTTGAAGGGAGTTGTGCTAAAAGAGTTGACTGCATAGCGTTACTACGGGGTAATGGCTCGGACTAAAGTAGGCTTATATTCAAAGCCGGCTATTGGCGATGGCTTTTCGCCATTTAAGATATTTTTTGATGAGGAAAGTGTCTTCCCTAATCCTATGAAGTCCTATTTCAGCAAAATTAAATAATATTAAAAAATATCAAACAACAGAGCGTCACTAGTAAAGTTCTACGAATTATTTCCATTGTTTATTACCCACAATATAAAGGGTCACCCCGGCCAGTAAACTTTGTTTTATAGGAGTTTTAAGCTTGCAGTATGTTTTGCCTTTTTTTCAGAAGAACCTTCATACAAGGGCCTGACACTCTGAGAACAAACAATAATACTGACCCGAACCGTACCCACATGTTTTGACTAGATTGTAAACCCATGTTAGTTGTCTTGCTCTAGAAAGGTGGCATCTCGCTGTTGTTACAAGTGAAGGGAGAAATATAATCTTCTTTTCCTAATTCTGTGTTGTGATTCTTACTGGCTAATTTTTTTTACGAAGATAATGCATACATTTATTTATATTTTTGTACTTTGAAAATGTTATTATTCAAACACTACTTTCTATTAATAAGTATATGGAAAGTAGTTTATTCATTCAATATAAATCAATTAGTTTTTCAAATTGCAGAACTAAATGATTATTATAAGACAAAGTGTCGTTCCCTATTTAAAAGATGAGAAGTTGCAGTTTTTTCTAGAATTCAGAATCCTTTCTAGAATTTTGTGAAAACAAACTTGTCATATTACTTTTGTAAAAATATGGTTCATTGAATTACAATCATTATGTATAGTTTGCACCACTGGCTTCTACGTTGACAAGTAAATTTACAGAGAATTGATTCTTAATTTCATAAATTTTAATCAAATTTTTTGTGTAATAATGTTTACATCAGCGTGTTTTATAGACCTACATTTTATTTCAGAAGGGTTTTATTTTTAATAGGAAATGACATTTTTTAGACACATGACACAAAAATTGTAAGAATTTTATGTGAGAGTATGATTTATGTTGTATGTGAACTACAAAATTTAACAAGAAAACTCACCTCTGTAAACCAATAATTAAAATATGAATGGATACAGAACCCAAATATCTGTGTTTAGAAGTAATGTTTTTATTCGTCTTTTGACAAAATATTTTTCAAGTTTAATACTTAAATTAGATGAAAGCGAGGTCAACATCCCATTAGCTGTCCAAGTAAACATTTAAGCAACACTCAACAACACGATTTTGTGGGGATGCGGAATACTACCCCCGGAAAACTACCCCCCCCTCCCAGGTGGAACGTGACGTCACGAAATCTGCCAACTAACTAATATGGGAGCCGTGTCCGCGACTGGAATACTACCCCCCCCCCCCAAATGCGGGCGGCTGGAATACACCCCCCCACAAACTACCCCCCTAAGCAGGTTCCTACAATTATACTGTTATCGGCAACATACTGTGACTAAACAGTTTAGGTTAGTCCTCTAGTTTTTTTTTATTCTAATTATATCGAAACTTGAGTGTGCGTGACTTGAAAACTGCCCCCCCACCTCCGATCTCTGACGTCAAAATGACGTAGGAACCTGCTTGGGGGGGTTCCGGCGACCCGATTTTGTTTACTAGAAGTGTACATATTGGATTAACAACTCTAATCTTCAATGCAGCTATAATCTTTACCTATTTATTTAAATCTACCCAGTCATAAACGTGGTTTTGATAGTAGACTAAGCATAACTTTGCTAAATAGAGTGCATGAATAGATAGTTTTATAATTATTGGAGATTAGGATATTTCTACATACATCTAATCATAATTATATACTGTCATTATACCTTGATTTAGGATTGAGGAGGGGTTATAGGCCTATTTTTTATTGCTTACATACTGACCCCAAAGTTCTAATTTAAAAATTCATAACTCATAAATTCGGAAAACTTGCACAGGTGTTTCAATAGGTAGTTGTAGTACATACACCTAGTTATAATACTATACTGTCATTATACTCAGATTTAGGATCGGGGAGGGGTTATAGGCCTATTTTCTATTGCTTACATACTGACCCCAATGTTCTAATTAAAAAATCCATAAAAATTCAATTGGTAGGTGTAGGTACAACATACTGTTCCATTTTTTCTTAATGTTGAGTGATATTAATTAAGCAGCCGCCATTTTAAAATACCTTTTAAAAATTTTTTGTTTTATTAAGTTTTGCTCACATTGTACCTTTACTGTTATTTTATCTTGGCGATTTCAGTTAAAAGTAAACAGCACAATAATATTGCGAACTTTATAATTTTTACTTAAATGGAACTAATAACAAAGCCACAATTTTGAAAGTAATTCAGTTTTTTTGCCAAGTAATTGAAATATGAGTTTACTACTTTGCCTCATATTTCGTTTAAGGTGGTTTTAGCAACCTTTATTAGGCAGTAGAGTATGTAAAATTTAAAAACCTTTGTACTCTTCAAACTCGCTGCCATTTTGAATTGGGAGAGCACAATACTGTACAAATGGGTTAATCTTGACATTCATTATACAAACGTAGGCCTATAAGCTATACATTACAATCTAGCACGAATTGTCAATGTGTTTAGACGCAATCTTATGGAAACGGTTTTTTCTTAATACTAATTTGATGTCATTTAGAAATGGTTGCATAGACGAAACCAAACTATTCAATTATTTTCCCCTGCATCTTAAATATTATTATTATTTAAGTACGAAACATTTGTTAACAGCGTCCTGAAGGTATGTTTTATTTATGCGAAAAAGCAAAATAGACTCACATATTGAACAATGTATACTGTTATGTGGCCAAATAGTTCTGCCGAGGGAGTTTATATGATACTGGACTTGGTTAGAATTTTTTTTACAAATTTCTATGTACAAAATTAAAACATGCTAAACATTTCAAACACGGCACCGTTCTTTCCACAAACTTCTGCTGATGGAGTGTATGTGCCTCCTGCTCTGCCAATTATTTCTTTTTGTTAACAAAGTTTTTTTCAAACTACTTCGAGGTAACGTTTAGACTTAGTAACACTTCGATTTATTTTTAAGGGCTTGTGCTCAGAACGTACCGTTTTGGTGCATACTTAGTTAAAAAAAGTCTAAAAAGAATAAAAATACTATAAGTGTTGAGAATGTGCTAAACTAAATATTACCACCTACAATAATTATTTCAACATATAGAAAGTGTATTTTTTATTGCGTATCGTGCAGTGAATAGACGAGAACTGTAAAAAATTAAAGATTCTCAAATATCCTGACCTGTAGGTCTAAATGCTGCTGCACTCCTACAATATTCTCACTATATTAGGTTCAAATAGCTGTAAATACTTTCTTCCTCTTTTCAATAATATGTTTAGCAAAATGTACCATTTGTCAGGTGTAATATGTTTAGAAAAATATACCATTTTACAAAATTGCTTTAATTAATAATAAACAAAACTTGTTTTTCTTTTGTAATTGACGTTAATTCGGTTAATTATCAATTTGTGTGAATTAATTTTGCACAATATAACGTGCAATTTAAATTTAATTTTAGTATTCACAAAATAATAACAATCAGTACAAATCATTTTAGTTTCTTGTTTGTTATGTCAGCAATGTAAATGTATATACACAATAATTTGGAGAAAGTTTGATTGCTTTGGTGGTTATTACACCAAATACACTTAGGTATAACCTTAGTATATTAGCAGAGTTTTTAATGAAAATGTAAAAAAAAAGTATTTATATGAGGAGTGTTTGTATTTACAGCAAAGTACATACCTGTAGTATCTTTACATCCCACTTAGAATTAATTGCTCATAATTTCATAATAATAATAAAAAAGAACAGTGCCAAAGATTTTGATTCTAAACTTTAAATCTGTACATATAAAAGAAGTCCTGACTGATTGACTGACTGACTGATTTATAATCAACGTTCAGACAAAACTATGATAGCTAGAGCCTTAAAATGTTTAGGGTACCTTAATACCACTATTTAGAAGTAGGCTACACTAAGAAAGGATTTTGCAACATATTAATTTTAAGGTTTAATATTTTGTTGAATGTAAACACATTAATATAGCAAACAAATTAGAATATTTAGAATCAGTTATTTATTATTCACAACCAACATCCTTTTCACGTTAGGTTAACAAAATACAAACAAACACGAATACAAAATTATGAAAAAGGCTTACTGTATTTTAATTCAAACATCCGTTGTTAAATATAATAAATAAAACAGCTGATCAAAAACTTAACACAATTTTATGTTAGGCTAATACTGAACCAAAATACGTTTCTAGATTGTATTTAAATTTATTGCAATAGCAACAATTTAATAAATTTAGAATCATATAATTATTCTTCATAACCAACATTGTTTGTAGGTTAGGTATTAGCAAACACAAACAACGAAAAGGCTTACTATATCGTAATTCAAACAGCTATTTGAAATTCTGCTTTACCGTAACACATTTTATAATTTAAAAATTGCCCTTTTTTAAATAATAATAAAAAAATCTCTTTCCTGATCAATCGTTATTCCCGTGAAAATATTAAAGTAACAATAATCTGTTTCCATTTGATTTGCAGTGGGTTGTCGCAAGGATTGGCGGGGCGAAGCGAGCAGGGGGCAAACCCCTCTAGTTTTGAATAGAAGTTGTAATTTATCTGTTATTTCTGGCGTTCAGATAAATATAACACAACAAACAGTTATACTAATTGTGTATTTCCGTACTTATAGATCCAGAATTATTATTATTAGCAATCAAATTAGTTTACGACCTACTGGAAAGTTGACCGTGTGAACCGTTTGGGTTGTCCTGCTCTGCTTTAGGGTAGAAGGGTGTGCTTTACCTGAACAAATTACAATAGCTTAGACGCTTCGACGTTCAACTCAGAAATATGTCTACAGGAGAAAGTTATTTATTACAGTACGATTTTTTTAACCGTGCCCTCGGCCACGGGTGTACTAACCTGAATGATAACGTTAGAAATCGCTCCGTCTACTCTAACGCCGAGCGGCGTGAAGCAGCGAAAACCGAGCTTTAATAACACTGTCATTTAATACACTTAGCAGCGATATAAAATTATAAAACTTTCACGGATGCGCAGATAAGAACCATACGATTCGTATAATGTAAAAGAAAATTAATTACAAAACCTATTTCATATTTTAAAAATCAATATTACAACAATGTACTTTAATAATGACATGAAATTTTCACACCGCTGGAAAGTTTTTTATTTGTTGGTCAGAGACAAAATGTTCGCGAGGAAGTTTTAGATAAAGGTCCAAATTAAATATTTTATTTGAAACATTTTTATAAATTTAGGTATTTATTATGTTATATAACATTTTTTATTTTGCTAAATATAAATTTTTTAATGTAATGTAATTTGATGTTATTGTATGTAACTGTACCCTAGTACTAACAACTTAAATTTTTCAACTACTTTAGTTTTTTTTTTTACATTTCATAATATTACTTATTTTTTTGGAAGTGTACCCAAAATTCAAATAGCTGTATCTGAGAAGCTATTCATGGTAGAAATCCCATTTTGGTCCCATATTAAAGTTATATTTCTCTACTTTAAAACTAGTCCTTATCAGTTTTGCTGAAAACCCCTTGTTTCACTGTGAAAAAATACAAATGTTATCTAAAAACTAACAATTTTTGAAAATTTTGAAAATTTGCTTGAAATTTGAATGGTTGCAACTCGAAAAGTATTATCCTAAGGAAGATGATTTTCATTTTAAATTGTAGTAAATTTACTGTTCTTTAAAAACGGATCGAATGATTTTTTTGTCAAACCAGTCCTTCATACTAAACATTAGAAAAAACTAGAACTAGGTATAACATGTGGGGGTTTCGTCGCCGGTGGAGCGCGCGGAGCACTTGTATAAATATTAGTGCTACGTATAAAACACCTCTACAGTAGGTGTTCAACATTAACTGTTCAACATGCTTTCTTAAATTTATTGAAGCACTTTTAATAACTTAAATGTCTATATTTGACCTATTTAGTGATTTTCTTAGTACAAAACTATTGGTTTTGCTTATTTGAATCACCATTTTTGTTCATTTACCAATAAAAATGCTCTTTACTCATAAACCAACAACTATACGAGTATAAACGTAATTACCTTTTTTAAAGCTTATATTTTATGGAGTATATTGTCGCTTTTTTCAATGTGCTATCTTGAACGGTTCTCAAGTTATAAGCGTTTTAATAAACGGCGCCCCCACCATATTCCCCCTCCCCACCCGGCGATGTCGATCACGCTGGGGGGCGACAACATGGCTTTTAATGATCACTATAGTGCCTATAACAATAATCAGAAATAAAATTGCGTCAGGCTTTCCATGCATACTCAACCCCCTTCAGATCCTGGACTATATGGCCATGTTACTAATAAAAAATTACAGGTTATCTTTTATGAGCCCAAGGTCCACTAACATTTTCTAACTGATGAAAGTGATAGTTTTACTTTTTCAAATTATCTACCATAGTAATATTATACAGTTTGATGAACTTAAGAAGCCACCGTTGGGATTTTGAACAATATTTTTTTTGAAAAACTTTAAATTGGGAACCTTACCTGAATCTATAAAAGCATTAAAATTACGGTGCTACCGTATTTTAAATCTTCGCAATTTTTCCAATATGGCCGCCATCTTTATTTTTTAAA
>JAGFPH010002460.1:102326-122148 GCA_018207615.1 Philaenus spumarius | reverse complement strand
AAATTGGGAACCTTACCTGAATCTATAAAAGCATTAAAATTACGGTGATACCGTATTTTAAATCTTCGCAATTTTTCCAATATGGCCGCCATCTTTATTTTTTTAAATACAAACACCATATATTTATTTCAATTTTTGGTATTATAATATGTTGTTTATTACACTTTTGTTCGTTGGTATTTTCTATAAACAGGTTTGTTTATAGACAAATCAGAGTGCTGTGTATAATTCATGCTCGTAGACTTTTAAAGCTTTTATAATGCCAACGTTAAAATAAAATTCTTAATGATTTTTATTTACAATTATAATCTAAGTGAATTCAAGAAATAATTACTACAGCAAATAATAACTACTTTTCAACCTATCTACGATAACCAAGCGTTGTTATAAGGATTCAAGATCCATGATATTAAAATGTTAATTCTATATAGGTACAGATTAACTCTCCTTTCTCCTTTTCTAAATATATAATCGTATCATACAGGGTGTTTTGGAACTCTGTAGTCCCGCTTTAGGAAATTGTTCATGGAGTCCGATAAATATAATATACCATATAAACATAATATGTCTGAAAGGTTCTTTGTCCGTCTTTTTTACACAATTATTATAATCGGATCTCATTTGAGATATTCACTCCAAACTTGGTACAAAGAATGATGTACATGAGCATTTTGTAATTGTCTACCAACAAGAAAAGAATCACATTGTTTAAATGTAGAAGAATAAAACATTTAATTGGAAATCGGCCTTTAATAATGTTCTCAAATCTATACAGAGTACATGATTTCACCATTGGTATCTTTTAAATTATAAATCTTACAGCAAACATTAAATAGGGAACCTAAACTTGTTTTTGGCCTCCTTTTTCCAATATTGTATCAAACTTTCACATTTATTATGGAACCTCCTATACTTTATTTTAAGATTCTTTTCTTGCTGTTATTTTTAATACGTCTAACCGTTTAAAAGTTGGACTGGTATCAAGTTTTAAAAACACCCTAACCGAATTTAATTTTATTTCGTATGAAAACGATTTGAACCAATGAAAAGTTGTATTTATACAAGTCGCTATCTAAATCAAGTATCCTAAATTTGAGATGTCCAGAGGATAATTGCTATATTTGCATCGTCCTGTGACAGTGAACTAGTTAGTGTTTTCTACTAAGTGTCTGAAACAGACTGACAGATGGCACTTCTGAGAATCAGCTCATCTAATTTATAACCAAATGTGGAGTCATTTTTAGAAACACTGTCACAGTTCCTTCATGCTCTTTCAATCATTCATTAAGCTTTGTAACGAGATTCAACAAAAAATAATATGTTTATGTATTTATTTTTAAAGAAATGTGTTGGCTCGCCTAGGTAGTTTACTTTTCCCTCTGGTCCACTTCTATTAAAGTTAAGAACTTGTAAAAACCCGAGAGGTTTGTTAAACAATTTTCTAAATTTTCAGTTAGGCCATTTTAAAACTGTATACCCCTCCAACTTTTTAACTGATAGCCATATAAAAAAAAACGCCAAGAACAAAAAGTCTTAAAATGACTATTAAAGTCTAAAATCCCCATAAAGTATAGTTTGTTCAATAATAAAATTGAAAGTTGGCGGTCATATTAGTAAATGGAGACCATTTACAATAATTAACTACATAATTTTCAATGCCACAAAAATAAGGTAGGCCTAAGTTCCCTACTTTTAAGTTTGCTATAAAATTTATAGTTTAGAAGATACCAATGGTATCTCACTTAAAAAGACCCTGTATACAAACGTAAAGACAATCTTTTTTATGGATGTCTATAGAAAAAAAATTAACGAGATAAAAAGGTTTTCGTGGATAACAATATCGGTTTAGGTTTAAAAAGTAACGAATGATTTATTAAACATTATATAGACAAAGATAATGTTGAAAATTTTGCCTTTATTGCGATAGGCCTATATCGTGTTTGGGAACGAAATTGTATTTACGTTTGCAAATTTGTCGTTTTGAAACTATTGCCAAAACTAAACCATCTGTCCCTCTACACTCTAACCTAAACATAATAGTTGTCGAATGTTCTCCATTACAACTAATTAATTATGAGTCTATATTAAACTAGTAAAGTGATATAACTCATTATAAATAGTAAATAAAAGCGCAATGATAATCTAAATTGAATAAACGATGAACGCATTCTAAACATAACCTCAAGCACCTACTAATATAACTTATCACGTAACACACGATATTGAAAAATGTGTTTGGTCCCACTCATAGCCATACAGCATTGTCGGTGTTCCAGTAAAAGTGAAACAGATATAGTTGAATCGAGAGAAAATATGCGGTGTGGCTCTATCTTCTTAACTTTGTATTTCAAGCAAGCACTCTGCTTTTCAATACAATTCTTAGATTGTAACCAAGATCTTATTTTGTACATTTGTAAATGATTTAAAATGGCCTAACGGACTCAATGTAATCAAAATCAATCATATAATTAAATAAATTTTACATAACTAAGTTCAACCCTAAACTAACATTTGATGATATTGAAAAATATTTCAAAACAGAAGGGAGTATAAATAAAATATTGTTACATTATTAAACATGGTTTCATCAAAATAAACAAACCATTTCATTATTTATTTATTTTCCTGCCCATTCTTAATTCCATGAAATCATAGCAAGAACGTTAATATATTTTTATAGATATTTATAAAACACAAAAAAGTTATATTATATTTTCTGCTCCCCACTCACCACCTATAATTAAGGACTTTTGATATGTCCATTATTAGACCTCCCCAAACATAACAAGAAGTTTCAAATCTTTGGGATTTCAAATCGTTATTCGCCTAAAATGTGACTAATTTGACTGGACTAGGCGGCCATATGATTATGCGTAACAATTGATTGAACCTTGCTAAAACATCCTGTTAAGGTCTCTAGAAAGTTTATATTATTTACAATAGCCGGAAAGATCAAAGATGAGACTAGACCAAATACTGGAGTCGCAGGCAACTATTTTATGAAGGGTGTTAGAAAAGGGTCGGTAGTAATAAACCACCATCAGTAAAATAAAACTGTCTGCGAATATTGACACGTAATATAAACTATCGCTTTACTTCTTTATGCAATATACCCCTAAATATTTCGGTAAAAATCAAAGAAATCCTGTGTTCCTTTAAACATTGCTGCTTTAGAGTTATAATATTTGCCTCATATTTTAGTTAATATTGTATTCCAGTAAAATGATGTTCAAAAATGGCTAAAATTGTAAAGTTATGGTGTAATTGTTTATCATGGTGCGGAACACGAATCTGAAGTTATCCAACAAAAATTTGTTCGGTAAATATGAAGAACCATTAAAAACCACTAAAAATCACGTGCTTTTGTTTTGTTTTTGGCGTATAACCCACAATGTAAGCAATTTACGTAAACTGTGAAACTATATTAAAATTAAGACAAGAAAATTACCTACAATTTATGCTCTTATTGTAGTTTTTTACAACATATAGTTTCCCCTCAAATTAGATTTAAAAATCGGTAATTTTGTGAACATTGCAAAAATTGTATTTTTTGTAGAGACTTCTCCTTAATAAACACTAAAAGTAAGCATTTTACTATAAAAGTTATAGTATACAATGAAAAAGCAGATACAATTCTTTTCAATTTATAAGTAAGTAATTTGTTTTAATAGTTATTTAACAAATTATAAATAAATACACATTGAAAATAACAAATATTTTACATTCTGTAGACTATACACTAAATTACACTAAATAAACTTCTTCAAGCCAAGGAAGTTTTCACTATTTGAGGATTTCTCATTGACCTGCCATCTTGTACCATGACTCTGTAAGTAAACCATTTGTGCTAAAATAGCATTCCAATTTCTTCATTAACTTTTTAGTTTACTAAGTGGGGTGCTTACATGTATGCTTACATTTAGATATACATAGCATGCATATATATTAATATTATTAACTGAAATGTTGTTATTAGCTACTCGTGAATGGTAAAAGGGTTGTCCTTTACTGTAGTTGAACCAGCTCCAGCGGGAATAGATTTAAAAAAACAAACCCTCAAACACTTCGGCATTCATTTCCTCGTAATAGTCGGTAGTTTTTTTTAGACTGGAATATCAGTCTAAAATATCAGTGCAATACCAGTGGTGGCGAATTGAGTCGTTTTATTTTTCCTAGAGGAGCATGTACTGAAAGTTTATGCTTACCATTCCATTTATACTTTGTATTTCATTAAAAATTTTAACGAATTAAAAAGCAATATTAATGCACTAATTACTTTTTACAATTTATAAGATTGTAGAAGTAGAAAAAACGCTTCATTATGGTGTAATTTTGCATATATCCTACGCATTTGTTGAAGTTTTTAACACACGGGCCGTGAATGGTGTTGTTTACCAAGTTACGAAGTATTTGTATCATTATTCCCACTATTTTAACCCCTTGGTAAAAATAAATGTAGTGGTGGAAAATGTATTATTTAAAAACAATATTGTTTTTTTAAACAAAACACGTCGTGTTTGATATCATTCTAACAATTGGATGAAGGATAGTAGTTAAGTTAAAGATAATGACAGCAACTGTTTATTTACTGTGTTGGTGTAGGATGCAGGGTTGAACAAACCAATTACTACACATAACTTAACTATTATCCTTCATCCGATTGTTTTAACAGTTACACCATCCGACATTGAATCAAAAGGGCTACAAAAAATGTATCTTGTCATTTCTTGTTAAAAAGTACGTTTTTTTAGTAATTTAGGTTTGAAGTTTTCAAACAACGGCCATTTTGAAACTCATGATTGGATTTAACCGCTTATTTTTCTTGAGATATATAATTGTTAGGTTACACTTCATGCCAAGGTTGAACGAAAAACGGTTTTGAAAATGTTTGAAAAACAACCCCCTTTTTGGCAAAAAATACCAAAAAATCAGTTATTATTTTTTTATAAAAAAACGGCTCTAACGATTTTGATCAAATTTGGCTTACTTGTAGCCCTTAATGTAGGTACCCTACCATATGCAGAAAACCGTATCTTTCTAAAAATTCTTGTTTAGCTAATTTTTTGTTGTGGAATTATTGAAACAACTAAAACATTGAAAATTTTTAATTTTGAGGTTTTTCCGCTAATATTTTGTAAATCGTTCGCTATACTTTCAATGGAAAAGTTGTAGTAAATTAAAAACCCTTTAAAATGATACTTTGTATAGATTTACTTTTGGCCCAGAAACAATGATTTCTGAGAAAGTTTGTTAGTTGTTGAGTATTAGATTTACTTATATTTCAAATCAATATATTTGGAACAATCAACATTTTTTTTATCACATTAGTCATTTAATTTTCAAGCCCATGCAAAAAGCATACTCGAAAAGCTTTTTATAATATTTCCCACAAATTAAAATTACAATTATTGTGTTATCATTATGTAAGCATACACAAAGGGGGACGCACCATCGTTTGGACACCGTAGTTTGCACACTATTACTGTTTCATAGACGTTTGTATCTTTAGTAGATTTTCTTTCAAATATGAAAATAATTCATATAATAATAAATAAACAAAATAATAAAATAATGTTCACTGGTTTGTTTGAACATTGTAGGTGAAATAAAACATTTGTATTAATAGCAACATTAAAAAAAATCTCTTATATTATTTTGAGAATATCTTAAAAACGACATATCTCAAAATTCTTAATAAATTATACCGATACTGTAATTTAGAATTGTTGGCCCAAATTTGTGACTTTTAAATGCTAAGACCCATTAAGGCTCGGCTCCCTACATCCACAACGGCGAAGTTGGATACCAATTTCAATGTTAAATAACCAAAATAACCTTCACTGTTAAGCATATTTTTGTGTTGTTTTTGTCAAAAAACGAAAGCTGTATTTTTTTTCTTAAAGTAAAATAGATTGTGGGTGTTGTTGCTAAGGTTTTTTAAAATATCTCTTTTTGCAACTGAGTAAAAAATTTATAAAGTTTACTATATTTTACTATTTATATCATACGTTAAGAATACAATAAAACGGGTTTTGAAAATGTATTTAGCAATCAACATCCGGATATGATAGTACTTCAAAATGAAACAAAATTTTAAAATTTATTTTACGAATTAACAGACAAAAATTACTTATTCTGTAGCATTGCTGTTATGGCAATCAGATTCAATATGGCGGACAGGGTAGCGCCCCCTTAAGTTTAAAAATCGGGAATCCTGTACAAAATACATATAAAACGATACCACACAAGGTATTTTCAAAATCGTGACACCAAATAGCTACGTGTGACGTAACAGGTCTGTAGTTATAATATAAATGATATTAAAGTAAATTAACTTTATTAGATATGAGTATGAGTGTACACTTTATTGGAATGTGCTGAATTGCTAGGTGACGTGGTGAATCCAAGCGACGCTTGCTAAAGACAAAGGGCAGTCTGGATAGGGATGTTGGACCGGTAGCACACGTATAGCAGACAATCATAATTGTAGAACAAATAAATTAGGTGTTGAATAAATTGGTAATTTAAAGAATTGTGTTTCGGTTTAATAAATAATACCACCGGACCGCCGCCTAGTTACATACGAACCTTTCTCTATAAAACTATTGTTTTCTTAGCCAAAACAAATAAAACGATAATGTAATAGGTATCATTAAGGGTTATGAAATTTGTACTGACAAAATCATTCTTCCCGTACCCACAAACATATAAAACGATATCTCAGAAGGTTCAAAATGTTGGCTAAAAGTTATGACCCATTCGCGCTACGAAAATTTCTTTATCAAAATCTGATTTCTCGTATCTAAATACATATCAAACCATACCCCAAGCAATAATTTCAAAATATTTCCAAAAAAATAGTGCTCCCAAAACGCTACGAATCTTTAATTGCTAAAATCTGGTTTATCGTACCCAAAAACATATAAAACGATACCCCACACGGTATTTTCAAAATGTTTACCCAAAAATCGTGATCCCGAAGCGCTACTACCTTTTCCCCGTCACAACCAGGTTCTTCAAACCTAAAAACATATACAACAATATCCTACACGGTATTTTCAAAATTTGTATTCCAAAATCGTGACCCTGAAGGGATACGACCCTTTCCTTAACAAAATCTGTTTTCGCGGACCGAAAAACACATTAAACGATACCACACAAGGTATTTTCAAAATGTTGGTTCAAATTTGTAACCCTTTCGATCTACGACTATTTCTTTATCGAAATCTGATTTCTGGTACCAAAAAACCCACTAAACCTTACCCCACACGATATTTTCAAAATGTTACCATTAAATAGTGACCCCGAAACGCTACGACTCTTTAACTGTCAAAATCTGTTTTATCGTACCCAAAAGCATATAAAACGATATCTCACACTTTATTTTCAAAATTTCGACTCCAAAATCGGGACCCTTAAGCGCTACGACCCTATAACTGTCAAAATCGGGTTTCCCGTACCAGAAATCTTATAAAACGATACCCCACACGGTATCCTCTTTCTTTACTCCGATTGTAGCTCATTTCTCGACACCTGTGAGCATATTAATTTTAAATTTTGGTACACCTAATGCCCGCGAATCATACAAATGCACTTTCATTATATTTTTTAAACGTTACACTGAGTAACTGCTCAATCCACGGAAACTGTGTAAAAAATTCTTTCGAAATCTCATAGTCACAGGTAATACAATACTATATTGTAGTAATTTCAGGGCCGAGTATATATATCATGACGTATATTTAAGTTGTAAACAATACACTAAGTAAATCCAAACAGTTTAACACATCTTTCTTTGAAATCGCATAGTTAGAAGTTGTAATTTAAGTCCTGGAATTGTATATTACTTTGACCAACTTGAGTAAGATTTCTAAAGATATATAGTAGAGCCGTATATAAATAATATACTTTTCTAAGGTGTCTTAAGTTGGTTTTGTCCAACTTAAGACGCTTTGATCAACTAGAGTTTTCTGAGCCACATGAGTTGTAATATTTTCCGCGCCAGATCAACTTCGATCTCAGAAACAGAACTATATATGTATGTATAACCTAATATATAAAATAACCTAATTGAAGGCAAACAATTTCAATATGACCGAAAATATAATAAAACGAATACTGTATTTATAAATTATCTAAACCAGAATTATAAGGGTTAGAGTAAGCAGTATTATAACAATCGCAGTTAGCGATGACTCATTGCCACTGCCACTGTCATTTGGTTTCCTTATCTCTCGACTGATAAGCATCTACGTAGGGACTGAACTAGCCTTTGTCTTTAACAACCAGTTAATCGTTGATCGAAGTCGGTTTCGGTGTTTTGAGGTTATGTTGTGTTTATTGTGTACTATTTGTACTTCAAATGTGTTTTGGTTGCAAGTAAGTACACCTAGTGATTCTTCTTGGTTTTAACTCTTACAGATATAATTTTGATTTACTAACGAACTCGTCCCAGCGACTTAGACAACCAAAATGTGTACCGAATTTGAACCAAATCGGACTTAAAATGTGGCCGCTAGAGTGATATACATATATATATGATTTTGAATGACACCCCAAAATGTGTTCTGGGGACCATGATCGGTGCTCATTTGCTATTCCTGACCTTGGGTCTTACCATAAGAGCCACTGCAATAGCTTATTTTTCCTATGGAAATTCGCTAATAAACACGATTGCCGGAAAGCGATAATCTTACAATTTAACATCACTTTATGAAATACATGTATAACCAAACAGGAACAAACACAAGTGTTGCTTATACAATTCTATAATACAGAGATACTTAATGTTTAAAGTACTTTACATCAAACTACAAACTACAAAATTCGATATCGATGTTCACTATTCGATACATTGAATCAATCCTATGTTTATAACAAGGGCTAAAATGTATTTGTTACAACGATTTATTTTGAATCGATGAAAATAAAAAAGCCTGCAGTTTTAACTTACAGTCTTCTAGCCACAGTATGCATTCAAGATTCAAGATGCAAAGTAGAATGTGGTTAGGTTGGCAGCACTACTCCTAAAAAGCTGAGGGCCGTAAAGAAGATTTACTCCAGTTCTGGTAAATGCAGTGGATTATGGGAGTAGGCCTTTGTCAATCGTATCATTTTACTGTGTTGTGTAAAATTTCGTAGAGTATTAAAACATGCCAAGAGGTGTGTTATTAGCGAATTTCCATAGGAAAAATTATCTATTTCAGTGGCCCTTATGGCCCTTATGGCCCAGTGGCCCTTAAGGTCGGGAGTAGCAAATGAGCACCGAAGGTTCCCAGAACACGTTTTGGGGTGTCATTAAAAGTCATAAATATATTTGTATATATGTTCGCACTCTAGTCCAATTTGGTTCAAATTTGGTACACATGTTGGGTGTCTACGTCGCTCGGACGAGTACGTTAGCCAAAAAATCCAACAATCGGAAGCACGTTTTTTGACAGGAAGTAACTATCTTTCGAGATTTTTCCTACGAGAATGAATTTGTTTTTGAGTTTTTTGTACAAATATAAATTTATTATGTTATTCTGCACATTTTGTCTTTTTACGCGACCTTATAGATCGTTTGGTTCCCACAAAATCCTTCAAAACGTAAAATACCATAGAAATACCCGGTTCAAAGCCGTGTGGTGGAATCTACCGTGAGGTTGTCGTGCGAAGCACGCAATGCGTTGTGTATTGAAGATAATTCCAACACGGGGGTTGGCGTGCGAAGCACGCAATGCTTTGTGTATCGAAGATACTCCCAATATGCAGAATGGCGTGCGAAGCACTCAATGCATTGTTATTGAAGATAATCCCAATATAAGGAATGGCGTGCGAAGCGCGCAATGCATTGTGTATTAAAGATAATCAAAATATGCGGAATGGCGTGCGAACCATTTTGCAGCTTTCAGCACCGTCGTGAATAGACTTATTTCCCAAATTGTTGGTTGAAACCCTAAAACATATTCCTATAAACTTAATTTTGGAAATTTGCTCAACTCACGTCAGCGGTTCAGCTGCGTGGTCGAATTATTTTTTTTTAAAGAAATTATTTAAATCTAGTATTTTGCCTTTTCTGCATTAAATTTTGAAACGGGAACTTTAATAAATTGCAAAAGAAATAACATTTATTTAATTTCCAGTTTTTCAATTAAAAAAAGAAACAAAAAATTACAGTATACACATTAAAATTCTGAAATAATTAATAAAATTACATATCCAAATAAAACTCACTTTAGTGGAAAATATATACAGATTTGAATAATCATTCTAACTTTTAGAAATTAATTTCTATAAAATTATTTTCTAGATTATGTTATTTTAAATATACTACTAGGATGGTAATGTTTTTTCTCTGATTATCTTGGGTTTGTTGACACCTGTTAAATAAGAAATGATTTAATAAACAATTTAAACTCTCGTTTAGCCTGTACAATATAAGAAAATAAATAACGAATAACATAGGCTAGAGGGATAAGCATGTCAAAGTCTGAGTGGCTTGTTTCGTCCGTACAAAATAATATTGGTTGGTTATTTCTTCAAACCATAAGTTCATGGATAATTTGGTAAGTCTCACAATAGTAAATAACTGTTTTAAAATCTATAGTAATTACTTACAAATATATTTATAAAATTTGCATGATACATATTTCAAATTTGGCTTACCTCAAATTTATTCAAGAAATATCATTTGGCCTTGTGTATTAGAATATTGAATCTCAACTGGGTCATTAACTTTTAAATTTAGTTTGACTTCTGGATAGCTTTTTATATTTCATCTCTGGAACTGCATTTATCAAATTATTATAGTCTATATATTTTGATCAATTTTAAATTTGAATATAAATTAATTTAAATTTGTGTATTTTATATTTTTGAAATCCTAAAATTTGCTAAAAATAATATTGATATCATATAGGCAGTGCAGGGAAACAATGTATTGTAAAGTATTTTGAACTGCTTGTTCTTTAAAATCTAGTACTGAGCACTAGAAGTAATAAAACTAAGGCCATATATTTTAAAATGATTATGCCAATGACTACAACTCGTAGCTAAATAAATAAACTTACTGTCTAATCAATAAAATTAATGGCTTCAAAGAAGAAACTAAACCCTTATACTGGAAAATTACCACATTATAAATATTTGCTATTCCAGTAAAGGCTTAGTAAAGTGCTTAAAAGCAATTAAAATTATAAAGCTAATAGGTGTTGTAAATTTGTCTTTGGCTTTAAAACAGTTATTAAGAGATTGAAGGGCTTAAATACTTTTCGAACAAAACATGTTTTCAGGTGAATGTAAAACTTTACTAATTGATATAGAAAAACGAAGTCTAAATTTTTAATAGATTTTTGTTGTATTTATGTCTTTATTTAAAAAACAAAATTAATTTAATATCTATATATATATAAGCGAAATACCAAACACTCACTCATCACGATTTCTCAAAAACTACCGAACGGATTAAAATGAAATTTGGTATGTATCGTCCTCTAGGGCCATAGGTGCTCACTAAGAAAGGGTTTGAAAAAATTCGAAATTTTAGGGGGGGTTTGGGGGGATCAAATTTATTAAAAAACAATTTCTTCAAAACTACCGAACAGATATGTAATTTTTTATGTAGCTTCCTCTAGGGCCATAGGTGCTTACTAAGAAAGGGTTTGAAAAAATTCGAAATTTTACGGAGGGTTTGGGAGGATCAAAGTTATTAAATCACGATTTCTTCAAAACTACCGAATGGATTGGAATAAAATTTGGTATGTAGCTTCCTCTAGGGCCATAGGTGCTCACTAGGAAAGGGTATGAAACATTTCGAAATTTTAGGAAGGGTTTGGGGGGATTAAAGTTACTAAAATCATAATTAATTTCAGATCTTTTATTATTATGACAATAGTGCTTTTATTATTTAAGATCTATATATATAAAAGCCAAATACCACTGACTGACTGAACACTTAAAAAGAATACAATTACGTTAAAAAGACTGAGAATACCAACCACCATGGGCAACGCCGTACGGGTCAGCTAGTATTCTATATAAGTTTAACATTAAATTATTTATGACTCCTTTATTTTTCTTTAAGAAATTACACTATAATAATAATGATAATTATATAATAGTTATATTTGTACACATTTGTTGAGACAATTTTCAAGCATTGTTCTATTGTGTTAACATATTATCAATAGAATATTAACATGTGTTCCGAATTGTTTGAGCCGACAATATTTACAGTGGAACAATTTTCAATGACAACATATTACAAATCTCAGAAAAATTTAGGAAATGTATTTTCAAAAAAAAAAAAAAAAAAAAAAAAAAAAAAAAAAAAAAAAACAGAAAGCATACAAAATGTAAAATGTTCTTAAGCATGTACAAAACTAATGACCAGGAGAATAAAATTACTCAAAATTCCGATAGCGCTTTACCATTTTACAGAGATTCCGGAGTTTTTTTTCTTGTGAGCATAAAGATTAAATTGTAAATATGTTTGAATGTTTATTATTTTCATGCTTATGTATTATGTATTTGCCCATAAATCTATATATTTGTTTCGTGGTATTTCTTGTTAATAACTTCTCTTTTAATATACCCGGAAGTTACTTCCGCGAGGGCTTGATCGTGTTTCAAAATCAATGCGGCCGATCGAAGGTTAAATGACGTCACTAATCATTTTGTAAAGATATGACAAAATATGCTATTTTTCTTCTTTAAAAATTTTATATTACTAGTTGTGACGTAATGTTTATGAACCCTTGGAAAATATGACGATAGTATTTAAAAATCGTTCATCAATGTTAAAAACTTTGACCTAAAATATGTTTCATAATGAATTTACAGTTTATACAAATACGCAATTAAAATAACAACCACTTACTCGTGACAGGTTAAGTGCATAATGTGATAAAATTCCATACTAATTACACTCTCTGTCTGCATGCTACAGATGGCATATATATTACCTTTTGTTCAAAACACTGTTCTTATTTAAAGGAATTTACGTACTGCGTCCAAACCTATTGTTGCCAAGTATACGTTCGCAACAAAAACTCTACATATAAAGTTATTTGTCGTTTCTTTCTTTGTTCAGTTTTCTCGTAATTCATAAACTAAAATATGTTGTATTATTAATGGTGTTCTCTTAAAAACAAGTCAATATATTTAGGAAAAAACTAAATTTACCAAACACTTTCAATTCCTAAGATAGGTATTGTTATTTATATTGTATAGAATATTTTCAGTAGGTTATACAATATTTTAAGGAATACAAAATACATTATTTAATAAACTATGCTCACCATTTAGATTCACTTAAAATTTACAGTATTGTTAGTTTTTGTACCTTTCTAATCTGTCATACAAAAACAATTAAAGTTAGTGGGTTTACCAATTAGTTGATTGATAAATTATGATTATTTTAGGTTATACTAATGCTTTCGGCAGTGAATTAGATCAGTATTCTTTGTGTATCAAGGAAGTATAAAAGTACGCAACATGTATTTATTAGTCCATTCAAAAAAATCATGAATATTTATAATTGTTTATACGTAAAGAGAAAACATATTGGCACAAAAAATAATAATAATAATCTCATTTGGATTTAATTTACAAAAATTAAACAGGTGAAATTATGAAATTTATTTAAAAACTAAACAGTTGATCTCAAAAAGATTTTAATTTCTTAGATTTAAAATATAGATTTAATATTTATCTCACTGAATTAAAATTTAAAATGTCAGCTAAAATGTAACACTAAAAACTCAAAATGTTTATCTTTATAAAACAATGCATATAATTATTAAAATTGTATAAAATTCAATTTTAATCAGTGTTAATAAAGCCTGAAAAACAATAAAAAAATCGTAAATGTTCTTCATAAGAATCATAAATTGCAGATAAGGTAGTTTAAAATAATAATGTACTTTAAATTTGTTTAGACCATTTAATTGTTTTTATTTTAACCACAGTAATTAACGAATATTTAAATGTATTTTATATGTGTGAAATAAGTTTAAAATAATTGTTTATGTTACGATTTACAACTTCAGAGCCTTTCAATTTACAAAAATGAACCTATATTAAAAAACAATACATATGTATACATTTTAATTTATAATACTCGAACAAAAATATCCAAGCCTTACTTTCAAAATAAGAAACGCTATGAGACAGTTTTAGTTTTGTAGCATAATGTCTCATAGGTTTTTAGTAATGGATTTCCGGAATGTTGTACACTATTCAATCGTATTTTAATTCACTAAAATGTTATGTTCACCCACAATAATTCTACGTCCATTGGGACGTCGTCAAAAATAAAACAGCACACAAAAATACACAAAACGTCCGACATTTTTACAGCTTGTTGGCCAACAGAATACATTACAATTAATTATTTAAAATTTTGGACAGTTGATAATCAAGGTTGCCAATTGCGAAGAACGGGTTATCCCGACAACGACTAATTCCATACAGCCGACTTGATTATTTCTTCATAGATTGGGTTTGCTGTAAAATTTACTTGGGAATTTAAAATTATATTTTGTGTATATTTTCTATTACAGCTAATTTAAATTTTTGTTATCAATGTATGTTTTCCATAAGTTCTTTATTTTAGTAAATGTATATATTATTTAAGATTTGTATAATACACAACGTATAAATTTGCAAAAAAAAAAATATTTTGTTTGTGTTTCAATTAATGTTTGAAAAATGCATCCATTGATTGCTATCAGGTATAATATCATCCATATTTGACAAATGTTATCACAATTATGTTGTTGTAGTTTCCCGTCTTACTTCAGACCTTATGGAAAAGTTATTTTTACAAATGGAGCAATAAAACTTTGTTATACTAATTAAATCTATTAAGAACACTTACTACATGACTTAAGAAAAAACTGTTGAATATGAAATAACTGTTTCCCATTTTATTTTATAAAGCTACTCTTTCTATAATTAATGTTATATATGTACATATGGATATATGTATATATATATGTGTGAAATAATTCCATTACTATTTATTATAATATGAATGATGATATGATTACCAGGTAAACATATAGTTTTAAATTCAAATGTAAGGTATTAATTCAGTGGCAAATACCGTATTTAAGGCGTTGAGAGGTTAAAGCGCGTAGTTACTGATAGGGTGGCAAAGTAAACGACCTTTATTTTCATTTTACTATCTGCGTTTTAAAGGCCGCAAAAGGGGTTAAATGTATGTTCTTTTTGTATACAATAGTTTACGTTTATTTACTTTATGTTTAAACATAATCGAACCATGAATGAAAATTTTAGAAGTTTATTAAAACAAAATCAGTATCAAAGGCTGTAGTTTAAATGGCATTGATAGGTTGATCAAATCGTGTAATAATAATTACTAAAGTGACATCGTTCTTGGTTGACGGTTTTCGAACGGAATTTCGGCGACTAACATAAATCCAAATCAATTACAATTATTTAAACTAACGCTTAACTTTATTAATTAGATCGTTAGAAAGAACTATTTTAGAAATACTTGAAACTTTAGTGGCAATACTTAAGAGCAGTTTCAGTAACAATTCCATTTGTAATGTTGGTAATACTGATAGCGATTGTTTAGGCCTAATGTAATTACATTTAACAATAATACAATAAAGCACTAAATATATTTATTAAATTGATTTTCAAATCAGTTATATAGTACGCGATTTATTTATCAATTAGGGTATACATGCATTGTAATAATAAGGAAGGAATTACTTTTGATGATTTGTGACTTGCAATACTTGTTTCAGTTTTGCGTTGTCTAAAGGTGCCTGTATACTGGAGAGTGATTTTCCTAGAGCAAGTCTAGCTAGGGTGGTCTGACAAAATGAGTGCGTGTACACTATAGAGTAATTTTCCCTAGGTATAGCATTCGTATAGCGGCCATATACAAATCTAGCTAGAGCACTCTGTGAACCTTTGTACATTGCCAAACAGTAAATGCACTAGGTAGAGCAGCGCTAAAGATTTCTGAAAGCAGTGTGAGTCTAGGGTTTTTTGCGATGTGTTGTGAAGTCAAAATGCCTTCAAGAGACCGTTTAGCAGCTGAGGTGTTTGTGTGTGTCTTGTTAAAAAAGACAACTATGAAGAGGAAAGAAAGGTTGTGGGTTAGGAATTGCATATCAAAAAGAGAATATGAGGAAATGCTCGCTAAATTATTGCACCAGTTATGTTCAGAAGATTCTGAAGCGAACAAGTACTTTTTAAGAATTAGAAAAAATGACTATGGTTATATTTTGGTCAAAATTACCCCCAGAAACAGAAAAAGGGATATACACCTACGAAAGTCTATATCTGCTTCAAAACGTTTGACACTAACATTGAGATTCCTCGCATGAGTAAGAAAACAATATTTAGTGCTTCCATGGCTTCTGATATGATCCGAAACGAATGTGCTTTCAAATTTCTGTCTCTGTATTTTGCAGAGTACAATTCCAAATTTCTAGATCGGCTTCAATATGTTCAAAATTAATGTTATTGTTTTTTTGCGACTCCACACAAATTCACCCATATTAAAACACTGTAAACACAGATATAACACAACAAACTGCAACAAATAACAAAAACAATCCACTAATGACTCTATGTAAAACACTTTCCAATATTCAACCGGACGAATGGAGCTACCCAGGTCTAGTTAATGCACCCAAACACTGTGTACCCCCATAGAGTCGGCCATCTACAGCTAGAGCTTAGAGCGGTTTCCGCTAGGGTTCTCTAGCAACTGTGTACACTGGAGAGAAGCTTAGAGCGCTCTAGCTAGGGCAAAACTCTCCAGTGTACACTCTATACACCTAACTTTAAGGTTATGGCATTTTGCAAGGACTGCTATTAGTATTCCACTATATAATGTTTAAATTCTCGGGTAATATTTACAAAATATGGGAGACCCCTGCGTACCCCGTTTAAACATTGCCTTGACTTTAGGTAGAAGGATTTACTTATGCACAATCAATAATAATGTAGGCCTATTATTACACACAAAAGACAAATTTGCCAACAATTTATTAGTTTTATAATTTGTATATACTGTCGTTTTTGCAATGACTGCGCTATCATGGGTGAGGGGAAATATCTTCGTAATGCCACATATAGAGTATTTCTCTGAATGGAAATAGAGAAAAGATTAAAAAAACTAAACTAATCGAAACATGAGCCATAAAGTATACATTTACATTGTTAAGTAAGTATACATTGTTTCATTGAATCAACATTAGTATTAAAGCCTTCGATGGCTTTAAATATTTAACTAAACGGTATAATATTAATTAATAAAGTGACGTCGTACTTGGTTGAGGGTAGGTAAACGGAATTTAAGTGATAAACATAACGTCAAATCAATTAAAATTAATTAACCTAACGCTTAACTTAGGTCATTAGGTTGATGTCAAGAACTATTTTAGACATACTTGAAACGTTAGTAGCAATACTTAAGAGCAGATTCAATCATAATTACATTTGTAATGTTGGTAATACAGATAGAGCTTAGATAACGAAATTGCAATTATCTATTACAATAATACAATTAATATATTCATTAAAAGTGTTCAGGGTAAGACAATTATTTAGCATGAGATATATTATTTAATTAGGTATTAAATTAATTGTAATAATAAGTAATTTGAGACCTAAAATATTGTTTTGATTTGACTCAAATTCAGAACTATTTGACAGGCTACTAGTAGTGTTCCATTACACGTATGTTTATACTCACTGGTATTGTTACAATTGGGAGAGTTCTGCGTAATTCTTTTCCACATTTTAGCTAAACTAATTCACTTTAGGTACAAGTAATGTATAAGTGTAATTAAGAATAATGTAGGCCTACTACTGCAAACACAAAACAAATATATTTATAATTTAGTTTACTAATTTCTAAAAACAGTCGTATGTGCAATGAGAGGTGGAGGGAAAGCACTTTCGGTAATGCAACATGTCAGATACATTATTTCTATTAATGGAACTGCAGCAATATTAGAAACTAAACTCATATCAATCACATACAATGTGACTGTAAACTAACATTGTAATCCTTATAAGATGCACTTTTAAAAGTTGAAAAATTACAAATAGTAGTAATATTATTTGTTTATGCTTTATAAAGATAATGTCAAATTTTGGATTTCTTAATTAGGATTACATATTGTACAAACATAAATATACTTTCATATAATGTAATTTTACTTGTATTTTATTTATTTTAGCATTAATAATAATACACTATCCTAAGTATATATTTTAATTGTTTAGTAAAAACAGTTTATGTATAGGTCAACCTAAATAGGTCAATTATTGCAAATCATTTTGACTTGCAGGTCTGAGAAACGATTGTATACTACTTAGAATTATTAATAAAATATTTTGAAATTAAAATTGCTATACCACTCACAGAGATTATCATTTAATGTTGAAATGTATGTCACCTTAAAAAATTTAGAAATTGCATTTAATACACTTGGTGTTTGATTTTTGGTATCCATAGTTAAAATCCCAATGTCCGATATAACTTAATATAGGTTATTTATATACAGGGTGTCCCCGAACTCTCAGGATCCCTTTCATGGATATGTCCTGGGATCCAGACAAACATATTTCACGGTGCTTATTTTTCCGTCTGTCTGTCTGTATGTGTTTTTTACAAAATACTTAATATTTTTGGAAGTAAAACTATATTAAGATCAAGCTTAGTATACCTATTTTTTGCGTAACCTTTTATCACTGTACGAAAAATTAAAAAATTATTTTAAATATTTTCAAAATGGCGGCTGTTTATAATTTTTATTGTCAAACAACTCAAAAACCGATAACTTTTTAAAAAAATACGAGACACAAAAACGTTTACTTCTTTAATGACAAACACAATGTTTTTTTTTATTTTGTCTGTAGCTCAAAGGATAACAGAGATATTGAAAAAAAAATGTAATTCTTGGTAGTTGTAATCAATACCCAGAATAATTACTCTAGAAACAAAATATTTTAATGTTATTATGAACTAAAATAATAAGTTATTTGCATAATGTTCCGAGCACTTTCTAAGCTGATTCCACTAGCAAAAAATAATGAAAAAAGATCATATATTCATAGGTTTGGAAATGCTTCTTTAGAGAGTTACAGCTGGCGAAAGATTTCACCCGTGTTTCAGATTACGCATAGAAACGAATCCCTATTGAAAAATGTAGGGCGTTAATTAAGGTGTAAAATTAAATTTAACTTACTTAAGATGAGCAGATAAATTTAATAAAATAGGACCCCTTGTGAATCATGTTTTTTGGACCGAACTTTGCGTTTTTGGTCAAATATCACAATTACTGCAGTTACAGAACTGGGACCTATTTTATTAAGTTATAAACTTAAAATGCTAGGTATTATTAAGCATCATAACTCACATTGATTTATCACTTTCGATTTGTTGAGGCTTAAAGGGTATTACAAAAAAAAAAAAATACATTATAAAATACTACAGTTTGTTAGTACTAAGGCTAAATGTATAATTTAGAAAGAATTCCCCTTACACTAATTTTGAAAGTATTCTGAAATTGTTTGAAAACAACATTCTTGTTTGAGGTACAGTACTCAAATACTTTACAGTAAAACTACACAGATTCCTATCTTTTGTTAAAATGTAAAAAGGAACATATATTTAATTCTTTTGCTTACTGTATATTTTTATGTTCGGGAGCCATTATATCCTAGCACTCGTCTCTACTGCTACCGGTATTGAATGTATAGTTTTCAACATTTGGCTACATTTTTAATTCCGTATGGTGAGAATATGACACGATAATCAGTTTGTCCCTAACTATGGCGCCTG
>JAGFPH010002460.1:52200-90569 GCA_018207615.1 Philaenus spumarius | reverse complement strand
ACACAGAAAAGCACAAACACACACCTGAAGGCAAACCACGTGTATACAGACCAGATACAGACAAAGTTGCGTATTGATTTGGTAACACAAAAATGATGGCAAATATCAGAATAACTTATAATTATAAACAACATCGTTTTATGTTGTTGATCAGGCAAGTGTTTTTTTATAAGAAAGCGTATTTAATTGCTTGTGTAAACAAAGTAGCCTATATTTGTTCAGCAATTATGATGAAATAATTATGACAAAATACAACAAAATCCAATTAAAAGTGTGGACATGTTTTTCTCTTTTAATTAATAAAGTTTTACATTCACAGTAATATAAAGCACGCTTTGTTTGAGAAACTCTTTGAGCGTGTTAAACTGTTTAAGACAAAAAGAAAGTTATAGTGCCTAAAGCTTTACACATTTTAATTGCTTCTGAGAACGTTCTTTACATGTCAATAAAAAATAAAAAAAATTAATTGGGATTTGTTCTTTTGAAATTATTATTCGCTACGATAAGTCAAGTTATTTTTGTTGTTTAAATATTTCATTCAAACGTTTTACCAAAATTGTATCAAATAACACTATTTTAACGTGGTTGGAAAATATATATTGTATAGCTGTATACGTAGTTAAATATTACCACTGTTTACTATTCATATAAAATTAATATTTTGCATAATACAATGACTATTAAAATTGTATGTAATATTCCTAAAATAATGTTTTTATAATAAGAAAGATTTGGTTGCAATCAGTGTAAGTGTTAAAATGATAAAACTTAAACACAACCAAACAAATAATAACGTATTATCTATTACAACATCATCATCATCATCATCATTCAGGGGCGGATACAGAGGGTCATGGGGGTCATGACCCCTCCAAAACATGTGTTTATGCCTTATTTATATAATTAAATTACAAGTGACATAACATAGACCAAGACCAGGAGTTAAACCCGGGACCTTCACGTTTCCATCGTGATGCTCTGCCAACCGAGCTACCTTGATATCTCCAGATGGTCGATGTTGGCAGAGCATCACGACGGAAACGTGAAGGTCCGTGTGTTACGTTGTTTTAAATTTAGTGAAACAACGTAGATCTTGGATTTAGTGATCGTGTTGTGGAGTTATGGTCGGGAGTATTAAATGAGCACCAATCATGGTCCCCAGAACACGTTTTGGGGTGCCATTACATACGAGTATATATGCGTTTGCACTCTAACGGCAGCATTTTAAATCAAATTTGTTGCAATTTTGGTACACACGTTGGTTGTCTAAGTCGCTCGGAATAGTTCGTTAGTGAAAAGAATCCAGCAACCGGAAGCACGATTTTTGATCGGAGGTAATTATTTTTTTAGATTTTTCATACGAGAATGTAACTTTTAATAGTTTTATCTAAAGTAAACGGTATCAGGAAACTGACACATACTTTCTCCTTCATTATAGGAACTTAATAAAAAATATTATTTAAAAATATTAAACATATGAATATTAAAAATATTATTTTTAAGAGTAATTTTCCCATAAAAATCCATAAAATAACCTAAAAACGAACTTTTCTAAAAAAACGGCTCGAACGATTTTGATTAAAATTTCACAGTTTATAGTACTTTAGGTCCCTAATAAACTATACAATTTTAATGAAAATCGTTAATCAAAAATGATTGTTCCGTTATTTTAAGGGTTTTTATGGGAAAATTAACTTTAAAAATAAAAAAATTCACATAAAACGCATGGAGATACCGTGGATTAGTACCTCCATACCAAATTTCATCAAAATCGGACGACTGGTTTAGGCTCTAGGTCTGATAACATCCACACACACACACACACACACACACACACACCCACACACACACACACACACACACTCACCCCCTCACACACAGACATCACTCAGAAAATCACTTTTTTAGGTTCAGGGGACTCAAAACGGATATTTCCACCAAAAACTCAAACTCGAAAATCTTGACGAATACAATACTTTCTCCATATACTATGGTATAGGGGGAGAAAGTAAAAAAATAAATGTAGGAATTTATTTTACACATTTTGTTTTTTTACACAACCTTATAACCCGCTTGGTTTCTCCAAAATCTATCATAACTTAAAATAACTTAAAAGAATCCGGTTCAAATCCACGTGACGGCATCTTCTGATCCGAGGCACAACGGCCGAGTTTGTACGCTGTGAGCGAAGCGAAACAGTCCATAACCCGAAGCTTCAAAGCGGGTTTCCGCTGCGAGTGGAACTAAGCATTGCGTGAGTCGGACCTGAAGGATTAGGTACAAACAAATTCTACTAATACATTTCATACACTTAGTCGGCTATTCAGCGCCTTCGTGAGTAGACCAATTTCGAAAAATTTTTGGTTGAAACCCTAAAACATTGAAATTTATTTCTGGAAATTCGATAGACTTATGACAGCGGTTCAGCTGCGAGATAGAAACATTGTATTCTTTAATGTGTAAGAAACTCTGGCTCATTTAAGAAAATATTTATAACAACTATTTCATAAAGTTCCCTAGACCCCCCTGACTTCTTATTACATGACCCCTCCCAAAATGAAATCCTGTATCTGCCCCTGTCATAATCGTCTAAAAAAACATTGAGTCTAATATTTTCAAAATAAAATTGAAACACTATAGTAAATCACGGTGTGAAACGAAGCTTGCACATATTACAAAAAAAAATGTAGTTTATCTTGTAAAAGATGTCATATTTGCCATCATACTAAGCCAAATCTTTAACGTAACAACGAAGATTTGAATTTCGCCACTACTATAGCGACACAAAGTATAGAGATAAGTGACTAATTGGAGGACCACATACATCGTTCTGAACAACCGCTCCACACATAAAAAAATCGAGTTCAGACTTTATAACGTGTAATGCAATGTTTCGTCATTTTACCTTCCCAGCTCGGCGTCATTTGAGAAGAGCGTGGCGGAGATCTTGAGCACGTAGACTGACTTAAGACAGGAGTAAACTTACGGAGTTTTTGAAGGGAAAACAATTCAATAAAAAGTAAAACTTGGAAAGATGTACTATGAACAAAAACTAATAAAATTGGAGTACCTTAAGCATACGATATTGCTATCTTGATATTGCAGTTGATGAAGACTCTAAAACTGCAATTGGTAATCTCCAAATAACTGCGCACAAAGTTAATGCACCGACCAAATGTTAGCTCTTAAACAGAAACTAAATGTGATCGACTTTTATTATTTTCACTAATAAGAAGTTAATAACGAAACCATTCTTTATTAATGCAGTAGCTATTTCCAATGCAAATACAAAAAAGAATCAGAGCATGACTCTAGATGCAAAACTAAAATTAAAAGAGGATGTGAAAAAGAAAATAGAAAACTTAAATTTGAATACAAATAGCTTTACTGGTTACTTGGACGAAGCTCTGAATTATAATTCAAAATAAACTGTGCTGAAGCAGCCTGTGGGGACCTACGATATTTAGACTTAATAATTGTTATATAACAATTTTAGAAACATTTTTCAAAACGTTTAATTTAGGTAATTTCATAAATACCTTTACTTTTGGATTACTGCTCGCAGTCCTGTTTATTGTTTCGTTGGGTGACGACCGTTTCGCCTATTTATCAGGCATTATCAAATCATTTACAAATTCAAATAAATAAACATTGATTGGCATTAATTTTCATAATGCACCTCATATTGAACTATATTATAACATTATTATAATATAGCACGTGCATTATGCATTATGATTTGAAAAAATATGAGTTTATTTTATTCCAGTAATCTAATTTATAAATTAAATCTATATAAAATATATAAGTATTACAAAAAATAACTGAAATTGTAATCTTTGATATCAGCTTTTAACTTAACAAAAGATCCAACTTGATCAGATGATGGGTATTAATTGACGATGCCTAAATATATGACACAGGAATCTTAACAGTGTATGACTGTATACATCTGTAAAGTACATATGGTATCAAAAAAGGCATAAACAGAAGGGGTTTAACAATCTTTTATTGCACAAATTATATTTTCAAATCATTCATTTTTTATTATAGTCGTTATTAAAAGTAAAGAGACTTATCTATTCACATATACTTGTAAAATATAAGTTCTTTTCAGATATTTAACACAGTAATTCAACAATAAATTTCAATAAAGTACCTGAATCTAAAACAAAAGGACGTAAGGTTATTATGAATATAAATAACATGGTTATTTGCCTAGTAGGGGAGTTTATTTCAGACCACAATAGGAAGACGTGTTTTCTCCTTTAAAACTCAAAAAATGTATTAATGAATATTGTGTAATGAAACATTGTATTTTTTATAACGAATCTAAGACCATATGAACAACATACGACGTATTACTCAAAGTTAACTTTACTAAACGCTGGTAAAGTACTTCCCATCACTCATGGTGTCTACAGGAAGTCCTACATTGCTTACAGGCAGGTATTAATTACTGTGTTACTCCAACAGCCATTATTTACACTGAATGCCGGGTATTCTATTGTGAGAGATGAGTGATAGCTCTTCCTAACCTTTGCAAGCATTTTATTTGATTAAAAAGTGACAATATTAAAATTATTCCAAGTCGCAAGGCGCTTTTTTATTGTGTTCTTCGTCTTAAAACATCATAGTTATAAAATATTTGAACAGTTCAAGAATCGATTTTAACCATTTGTGTATATGATATAGTTTGAAAACTATAGTTTCAATAGTCTGTTGTAAAAACGTGAATAAAACTAGTTTGGAAACTGCTCTAATATTGTTGCTTTTAACGAATAAAGTACCATAAGTTTTCTTTGTATCCGTAAAATTCATTTAACTGTGATAGTACGAACATAAAATATCTGTATATTTACTTTAAAAGGTCTGTAATCAATATGATCTTAAAATATTTGTTGTGCTATAATAATTGGGATCTGTTTCTAAATTAAACTTAAGTTGAATAAATTAAATTATACATGATTAAGTTTAAATAAATTGTAAATTAAAATAAATCGGGTTTTTAAAATACATATAAACATGTCAAAATAGTTAAACAAATACACTGACAATTTCACTGACTTACTTTTTAATTGGAAACTCAAACAATGTATGTCAAATCTATTACATTTCTTAAAATAGTTTTGCCTACGCTATTTTGTAAAAAAAATCGAATTCCGTAAAACAATAATGAAATAAAATATTTAAAATTTCAGAGTCTATTTATTTATTTTGAATTAATTATTATTGTAAATGAAAGTTGTAGATAGTTGTTTATAATAAATTTGTGTTATTTTATTTCAATAATTTTACTTGCCTAATTGGTTTATATGATTATCTGGTAGGTACCATAGCATATTGTTTTCATTTTAATTGTTACCACTGAATATTTCTAATAGATAATGCACGATCGACCTCTGTTACTAAAGTCTAACACAAATACATACGGCTACATACATAGCTTTTATATCAATTTTACTTAATTTTGTTGTGCTAGTCTCAAATACCTATAAGAATACAAAAAATATTACCCTTTGTGGTAATTATTGATTTTTCTATACGACAAACTTCGTTGTAGTATAACCGTGTGTCACATGTAGTTTTCCAGGTAAATAATAAAAACAACCTTTATCAATATAAATCATTTTAACAATATTTATTTTCAAATTACGTTTCTATATTACAAGTGTATTACGTTACATTTGTTTTCTATATTCTTTAAATATTATTAATTTGACTTGATTTTTTGATTTTTTTATATAAATTTATTATAACGACCTTTATTATATTACATCTAATTTGTTTAAAATCGAACATATGAATATAAATATATATAAACAGGGTAATGCAAATTAAATGTTCCGCAACCTTTTCGTACTTTTAAACCTGTTACATGTATTAAAACTCCAATCTTAGAGGAAGTTATATTGGACAAATCATTTACTTCTTTACCTTTTAGTGACATGAATTAATTTTACCCTTATTTCTGTTAAGGGGGGTTGCAAGTACAAAATTTAATGGTAAAACTTATTGTGTGATATTTTATTTTAAAGCCCTGTTTGACACGAGAAAATTGGTGTAAAGTCCCTTTCAGATACCAAAATCCAAAATGGCGGAGTCAAGAAGTTTAGATTTTCCAATTGTCTATGTATTGTATTCTACATACAATTAGATGTGTATTAATTTTAAGGTGCAGAAACATTGCACATTTTTTTTAATCTACATTAAATATGATTTAGAAAAAGTTTACTTCTAAGAATTTTTTGTCATATTTATGAAAGTGGTTCCTACTCATTACCTAAATCCCAATTAAACTTGTTCAGATTGTTTGGAGCACCTGTCTGTTTAATGGACTTGGAGTTAATAGATAAATGACACAATATATATATATATATATAAACAATATAATCCTACTGCAAAGTTATAGACACGAGTTAGTTGTCCGACGGCATTGAAACAGTGCCCACCGTATGTGTCGCGTTGTTTTATGTGTGTCTGTAACTTTAAATTTGTATGTATTGACGAACACTTATTTAGGGATAAACTCTGAGGATGGAGCATAAGTTCTGAAACGCGTAAGTGAAAACGAAGAAAGAGTTCACGTGGCGGAGCCATACAAGGTAACTGATTGAAATTAAACAACCGTGGCTCGGTACTAAACAAAATTAATCTCAAGTTTGAAGTTAATACTTGTAACAGGTTTAAAATTACGAAGGGGTTGCGGAAATTTTGCATCATCCTGTATTTATATTATATATTTCTTAAATATCCTAATAATTGTATTGCTATACATAAAGTATAAACTCAAAAATGGGTTCAGAAGGAAATTAACCTAAAATTTTCTTTGAACTCAGTTCCGGTATAAAAGTAATTTGTCATTCTTACTGTCAACGATGTTGTCGTTCGTTCTTCTACAGTGATATATTCTGTTTATTAATGACACCTTCTTGCTGGAAATGTTTGCAAAGTAGACTGAGATTGATTAGTTGTACATTCTGTCAAGGAATAAGTGGAATGTTTTTAATTTCGAACAAAAGGTAAAAACATTTTCATAACGTTTGTTAGTTTTAAATAAAACATATAGAAACAGTTAGGATTTAAAAAAAATTGCAATCGTGTTTATCAATGATCTCATTAACTAAGTATTGCACATTTACAAGTTGGAAGAAACCCATGTGGACTGTATTTTTATATATCATAGATTTGATTCATCTAAGTCCAAGTAGCATGTTTAAATACGATTCTTCCTTATATATCAAAATGTGCTGTTACTCATGACACGTTACGAAGTCATTTATTTTATATAATATTTTCTACAAAATGTGCATCTATTAACAGAAAAAAGACTTGTTAAATGATGTCAGTTAATGTATAAAGTACTTGTAAATTTGTGTAATAATCAAATTTTTATAATTGAAGGTAGTTTTATTTTTAACAGATTTTTTACATTTTCATTTTTTATAAGTATTGTATAACCTTTAAATTGTAGTTGTACCATCCTAAGATTATAAATGTATAATTACGTTTAGTCAGGAATAAAAACTCACTTAATTTATTAAATAAAATTTGTTTTTACTGATAATAAAGTGTAAAATTTGTTATTAGTGAATGTAATTTTATTTTACGGAATATTTTGTTTTCAATATGACTCTTCATAAGTATATGATAACCTTTCAATTTTAATTATAACATCCTAATGTTTATAAAAGCTTAATTACTTGGAATTAGGAATACACCTCACATAAACTCTATTAAATATATTTTTAATAACAAAGTAAAAACAATAATTATTATTGTAATTTTTAATTATTTAAGTTATAAACACGAAATCTTAAAAGGAATGTGTGTCTTATTACATTCAAACTTACATTTTAATATTTAGGCAACCTTGGAAATTATTACATATAAATCTCTGTAAATTATAAATCTCAGAAACTGTTTAGAGAAAGAGTATACTAATACATTTTCGTCGGATATTCGTGATATCTCGAAGTTCACAACTGCAATTTAAGTTCTCTTTCCTTATTCGTGTTGTTGATACGTTTCCTAGTCAGAAGCAATTAATTTACACTTGGTTTAAAGTGAGACAGGTTGTTAAATTCACGAATGCTAAAGTCTAAACTTTCTGTTGTGTAAAATGGCATTTATCGGAAAATCTGATTTTGCTTGTCAGGAATTTTGACATGGTGGGTGAATTCGACACGGACAAAAAATGTGTAGCCTAAATGAAGTTTTTATGGTATATCAAAGATATTCATACGGTATGGACCTATTATCGAAATAGAGATAATCGTACATGTGTAGAAATGTTGTTATATATACATTGTTATCTAATTTTCTCAGATGTGATGCTTTAAAATGTTTTTAACAAAATAATAAATAATGAAAACATCAATAATTCCTGTATTTTAAGAAAAAAAATAATAATAAGTTTCGTAATTTATAATGTTTGATTTTAAATTATTATTATTAAATTTAGTGTATATTTTTGGTTTAACACATAACTTATCTTTCTTATCTTGAAATTGTGTTCAAGTTCATATATTTAACTTGTACCTTTTTTTACTTGTAGACAACTCGCCATATAATGTATCTATCATTATGGTACCTGAACACCATTGATATAATTTGTTTAAGATTTAATTTAATTAATCTGAATTTAATAATATTTAATATTTAAACTTAATTATTATTTTATTTTACAAGTATTTATTTATTAGGTTTAAACAAGTGCCTGTAGCAATATTTTATTCTACGTTATATTTTTGTTAATAGTTCCGTTTGATGTATTTATTGTTTTTTGTGTAGCACATTTTCATAGAAACCTTTTTGATTAAAATTTGTTGTGTTATTTAATTCATGTGTGGTTATTCAATGTTATTCTGTTAGTATATGATAATAATTAATATATTTTCAAATTGAACCATCAATATATAAGTATTAAAGTCTATGTTTTGAAGAATTTAAATTATTTATTTTGGATTTAGTCATTGTTTTTAATGTATGCCATTAGACACTTACAAACAGAAAATAACGTAAGACACGAAAGACAAACTACATAATAATGGTCGAAACAATACAACTGTGTAAACAATGTTGACGACCATTGTATTAACCTCTGTGATCCAAATATAAAACATATGTAATACTTTTATTAGTAAAATATAATTTTAAATAATTATTTTATTTATTTAGAAATTCAAAAATATATTTGTTGCTTGATTGCAATAGTAAAAATGTGTACTTCATCCTACAGACGGAACAAGAGTCTTTATTTCTACAAACATTTGAAATTCATTGTAACGTTCTCAGTATTCAATGGACATTAAACGTTTAAACAATTTTACTGTTTTTCTAGTTCGTATTTTTTTTTATGAAACGATTAAATTTTCAAGACTAGCTACATAAAATCCATAAAACCGTCATATGTAAATTAAAAGGAAAATATTTTAAATATGAATATTAGTAGCTATTAAAAATCATTGCTTTTTAGAGTAAACAAATAGTGTTATTTATATTTATTTAAAATATGTTTTAATATCAAAATAATGGATGAGACTAGAAAGTTCACAAGATTTTAAAATATTTTGCTCCTTAAGTCAGTATAACTGTTCACATCTGCCGATCCAAGAGCAGGTAAACAATTTAAACAATAATAACTGACATAAAAATAACTGAAACTATTCTACAAATGATACTCCTTGAACACATTTTTCTTGTATACAGAAATGTAAAAGTATACGCTAATATCATATAATTTAAGAATTATATAAATACCTTTGTTATACTGCTCGCAGTCAAATATCTCTGTAATCGGTGATGACCGTTTCGTCTATTTTATTCAGGCAGTGTCAAACCGAATTTTTGTCCTTATTGCATTCTATTTAAATGCGTGTCAACCTTAAAATACACATAATACACAACACAACACATAAACACAAATCACAACACCTTGAATAAGAAACATTTAAAAAAACTTTTTAAAAATATGTCACAGTTCCACTCCTTCGTATACACACGTGTTCACTCATTCATTAAATGTTTCTTATTTAAGGTGTTGTGATTTGTGTTTATTTGTTGTGTTGTGTATTATGTGTATTTTAAAGTTGACGCTCATTTAAATAGAATGCAATAAGAACAAACATTCGGTTTGACAATGCCTGAATAAAATAGACGAAACGGTCGTCACCGATTACAGAGATATTGGACTGCGAGCAGTATAACAAAGGTATTTATATAATTATATGATATATACCCAGTCCATAAGGCAATAACAAACAAGAAAACAATTATTATACGCTAATAGTTACTATTCATCTCACTGAAATACGATTTTTTTAAAGTTGGAATATTTATGATCTATTTTACAGTTTATATATAATAGTCAACAAATTAGACCATAATTTAATTGTTTTCAAGCTATTATGAAAGTAAAATTTGATTGTAAATATAAGTAATGCAACACATATTAACAGTTAAAAAGATAATATGTATATAGAAAAAAAAAAAACAAACAGACATACTAAAGTATAATACGTGAAACATAAAACACATTTTGTGTCCAATTTTCAAAGTGTAATCAACTATTTTGCTTTGAGTTTACATGACTTGAAGGAAGGGTAATTCTGAACCATAATTACTTAACTCAGGTTCCGAAGGTCATTATCTACTTAGAATATCGCAACTAATGAATAGGTTACTAGATTGGAACTCTGAAACTGTAATTATTGTATATGCATCGTCACTACGTCCCAGCTTCTAATCATGCCAATGTGCACAGGTTTTCAAATGTACCTCAGAACGCAATTATTAACCGTCCTAATAGATTTGTATTACCTTTAGGTTTATAAAATATACGTTAGTATAGTCAAAGAGTTAATATTACCAATGTAACAATAGTAATATATAACATGATTTCGTTTATTATAAATGCTTTTAATTGCAGGATGAAGTAGCCTATCTAGAGTTTACTGTCTGTAACAAAAACGAAGAAATTAGAAGCACATAGCTGAAAATAACACAAATGAAACAATTATTTATAAATAGCACGATAGAAAATATATACCATGATTGTAGTAAAATAACGTGAAAAAAATACATCAACAATAAAATAAAAATAAAAAGAACATGTGACGTCAACATAAAGTAATTAATTTATCAAGTAACAAATGTAGTTAAAACATACGTTAAATATTATAATTGCTAAGTTAACATAACGTGGCTTTTGGATTAATTATTTGTTTTATCTATACATATAGAGATAAATCAAACTTAGATTTTATGTTATCTTTTATACTGAAATATTTACATAATCCACATTTATTACTCCATCACAAATTACATTACAGTTACTTATAATTAAATATCATTGCTTTAGGATTTAATGCTGAATACACCATAAATGTTTGTATTTTGGTCAAAGCTGTGAATAAAATTTAAAGCTAGATTAATTTATAATATTTTACATTTTAATAATTCTTTTATTAAAACATTTTTAAATTATAAACTAAAATATACTTTTTTTTTTAATTGGCACTAAGAATAATACTATAGATATAAATTTAAACATTCATAAAGACGCATTTATTGTTTAAGTTTATTGCCTTATTATGTCCGTCACAATCCTTTTTTTAAATTGTTTAATAAATACTCAGTTTTGACATCTGTAAGGTCATCGTCAGGTCACTTAAAACACAGTCAGATTAATAAATGTACACAACACATAACAACGCACACATACAACACACTTTACATTAATATGGACAAGGCGGTTACCTTGCATAGTTCACTGTTGGTAGTCAGGTTTGCACTGCTAAAAGGAATGGTCCCCACTCTCAATCTTTGAATTTATTGTTTAAATAAGGATTGCGGCACCCCTAATAAAGTAATAAACTTTTATAACTACGATACAATACTGGAGGTTAGAAGCACGACAATTTTAAAGTTAATTGTATTTTTAATTTGTTACTCCCGGGCTACTACTATTATTATTATACTAGGCAATATTATATTATTATACACTGTAAAAATGGTGTTATGAAATTGAATATTATATACGTAATTACAACAAAGCAGCAAAATAAACTTTTTACATAAACATTTAGTTTCTTAAATTAAAAAGTTTAGAAAACAGTGAACAGTAAAATCATAAAGTTTTACTTGCTACCTTGGGATAAAATATTACAAAATGAATATGATTATTTTTGTAATGGTTTTCCTACTGAAGTTTTTAAAAGAACTGACTATACACAACATAGTTAAAATCTAGCTTTATACTTACAGAAAATAATAATATGGTTGTAATATTAATATTATATTTAAACACACTGGTAGTAGTGGAAATAATCAAATAAATACCAAAGAGAACAATCCACTTCTATAGACACCCCTAAAAATATTTTAAACTTATATAAAATATGTGTTTATATAATTATGAAAGAGAATACTTGGAGGCATTAAACTTGTATGTATAAGTTTTGTGAGTTAATAAAAAAACATCTCGTAATAAATATTGTATTACAGAGAAATATATGTTAAATAATGTACGAGTTACATACTTGTAAATATATGTATAAATGTATAAATACACGTGCAATACACTTATTGTAATAAAATAAAGAGATTTAACCAAATCCAATTAAAATTGTGGAATAGTTCAAATTTGCCTTTTGTAAAACTAAACACGCTTTGTGTGACGATCTCTTTCATTAATTAAAATTGTTTTATAAGAACAAAAATTAAGCTTAAGATTTCAATATTTTAATGATTTTCAAGCACTTACTATTCACATGTATTATACATTATAGAACTGTATTACTTTGAAAACATCTAAGCCACTGTGGTAGTATTTAAAACAATTTATATTATCTACAAGTATTCTAAAACAATATAATAAAAGAAATAATCAAAATATAACAAATAATTATATAATAATAATAATAATAATATCGTTATGTTAATATATTATATTTAGAAGTAATAAACATATATAGTGGTAATGAAAGTATTAACTAGACTTTACAGTTTAATTTATTTTCATATAGCTAACTGGTACTTAAATAGTTTTACAATTGTTATATGTATTAAAACGAAATACTTGAGTCTGTCAATAAATTTACTTATTTAATCTGTTGATCCTCCAACATCTATAAAACCTGTTTGTAAATTTCTAATTCTACTCTTTATAAAAAAATACATTAGCTTGTAAAATGATGTTTTTATACAAACTATAAAATTTAGTTACAGATGAAACTTGATGTTCATCATTTATTTAGTTTAAATCTATGTATTTGATTAATTTATATTTGTAGCACTACGAAAAATAGTATAGAAAAACACACATAATATAATCTTAGTAATTTGTTATAAGACATGACAAAATTACAAAACTGTTGGTGACAAAGTCTTAAGTACTGTACCAGATTTCTTGGCGTGACGTCTGTAGAACGGATGTCATTTGTCATTCCCATAGTTGTCATCACTTCTCCTTCTAAACATGTGTTAACGATAAGTGTTGACATTCTAACAACAAATTGTGTAAATCATAATAATCAAACTATTGAATCTAAATAGTTTGATTATTCAACTACTGTACTATAGTAGCGCACCAAGTCATTTATATACTATAAAGTGTGCAGGTGTAAATAAAAAAACAAAACAAAAACTTTGGATTTAATAAACAATGTAGCAATAATTAATTGTAATAGTAAAGTAAATAACTGCATTTACAATCTAGAAGGACAATTACAAACATTGTTTTCAAATAAGATTACAAACTCATTTTTATACATTTTGAAAACAGGATATGTTTTATCATTACCGGCTTTGCACTTGATATCAAAGCATTGTTCAATATAATTCGTATTGAAAAGTAATATATATGTGTTATACTAAATTATTTCTACTTAAATGTGTAAGACCATTTTTATAAATGTACTAGCTGACCCGTACGGCGTTGCCCGTGGTGGTTGGTATTTTCAGTCTTTTTACCGTAATTGTATTCTTTTTAAGTGGTCAGTCAGTGAGTGGTATTTGGCTTTTATATATATATAGATCTTAAATAATAAAAGCACTATTGTCATAATAATAAAAAATCTGAAATTATGATTTTAGTAACTTTGATCCCCCAAACCACTCCTAAAATTTCGAAATTTTGCATACCCTTTCTTAGTGAGCACCTATGGCCCTAGAGGAAGCTACATACCAAATTTCATTTCAATCCGTTCGATAGTTTTTGAGAAATCGTGATGAGTAAGTCAATGAGTGAGTGAGTGAGTGGTATTTCGCTTTTATATATATAGCTATTTATTTTATCCATACTAACTTAATAAACTAGTTTGAAAATATTCGAAAACAATATACGTTTTTATGTTGAGTTACTTAATATGATTCTGCTTGTATTTATACTTCCATTGTGACAAAAGATAATAAATTTGCTTGCCGGCACACTGTTCGCACTGTAGTTCTTGTCATATTTAATTAAGAGAAATTTTGAAATTATAGTTTGAATACCAAATACTATTACAAAAGCTTTAATCTCCTGTAGAAGTGAAGTTTTTTTTTAATAAAAATAAATTATACTGACTGGAGAATATTATGGTAAATTTGGCTAACGATCCGTCTGGCTCGCTACATATAGAAACTAAAACAAAAGTAGATTTTAGCATTGTTAGTATTAGATTTAACTCAACTCTACAACTACTTGTAGATGTCATTTTTGAATCTATCATATAAAAATTTACTTTAGAAAATGTATTTAAAATCACTATTTTAAAATATTTAAACTGTTAGTATACACAGGGTGTATGGTAGTCAGTGTATAAAATCTCAAGGCTTTATTATGTATGCAAATTGCAACAAAACTACCTAATTTGGACACACAGATTTAAATAAAACCCCGAACCACAAAACAAGGAACAAAAACAATAACCAAACAATTAAATTGTAAGTTATGTTTAATTCGTTACCCTTATGTACATTTCGATGACATGGTCATCATCATCAGAGGGTTTGAGGGTTGAGTAGTGTTAAAACCCTTTGAGAATGATGACCATGTCTTCGAAATGTACATAACGGTAACGTATTAAACATAACTTACAATTTAGTTGTTTAGTTATTGTTTTTTTTCCTTGTTTTGTGGTTCGGTGTTTTATTTAAATCAGTGTGATTTTGTCGCCACAGTGCTCTTTTATTTGTTTAATTAATTTGGACAGTTCTATCTCACTCATTCTTCCAGAAACAATATTAAAAAGGTCACTTCCAGTATACCGTTTTAAAGCTTAAGATTTGGGGACTTTTTTTGTGATATTTGACACTTTTTGTGTTTGTAGTATGACGAATAAGAAAATTTCCTTAAGTAAGTTTATAACGCCCTTTTTCTTAATTTTCAAAAATATATTTTTCAGATAGATTTTAAAATGCTTTAAGAGGGCTTGACTGTAGCAAACCATACTTATTCTGATATTCCAATTTTGTGTGTTTTCCAAAAATAATCATATAAAGTGGCACTAAGTTTGGGAAAAGTTGAAAAAAAAATAGATTTTCATGGGCAATCTCAAGAAATTTGAAAAAAAAATCCAAAATTACTGTTTCTTGAAGGTGGAGTGAAATAGAACTGTCCGAATTGCGTAGTTTTGTTGCAATTTGCATTTTTTTGACACTGACTACCAAACACTATGTATATTTTATTTGCCCCATATATTAAGTTAAATGTTTACTAACCTACTGTAACACGCATTAAATTATACTTATTAATTCATTTTGTAGGTATCCATACCTTACATTTAGCTTCAATAAAGTTTGACAGAAAGATAAAGTAGATAGAAGATAGCTCTACGAGAGTGAATGCAATCTAACCAAAGTACAGTACTTTTATCGATTGGATTTGTAGCAACCCTCATCTCTTTCATGTTTGGTTTCAAAGGCTTGACATCAGCCTTGGCTTTATTATAGTTGAATGATACTGAACTTTCTTGATTAAACTAGATCAGAATGTATTTATAGGTCTACTTATTCAATCCAAAAAGCATACTACATTTTCATTGTACGTAACTGTTACTCGGTCACAGTCAAAGTTTATTGTTTCACAAACACTGTTTGATCCTATCGTTATTCAATTTGTGTTTGTATTATACAAAAAGAAATACTGTTAATATGAACTAATTGTTAGTTTACAGGGTTATTCAAAAAGAAATGGACACTTTTTAATAAACTTAGATAAACGGGTTTTACCAACAGAACAAAATTAAAAGTACCATTACAAAGAGAACTTAAAAAAAATTTTAAACAGTGTTATAGATTTTCTATATGAGCCCCACGGGTTACACGGCAGACATTAAAGTCGATAATCAAGTTCTGACCAGACTTGAGGTTAATGACGTCAACACTCTCTATAGCTCTTGCAATGCATCACCTTAATTCCAAGAAGCTCAATGGTAATAGGGAATTACAAACTAGATTTTTAACATAACCCCACAGAAAGAAATCACATGGGGTCAAGTCTGGACTGCGAGGTGGCCAACAGATGAGTGACACATTGTCGTCAGTTGCACGACCAATCCAGCGCCTGGTAATTGCTCATCGAGGTATCCTCTGACATCATGGTGCCAATGAGGTGGAGCTCCATCTTGAACCAATATGTAATCATTACTGTTTTCCTCTAGTTGAGGGATAAGCCATTCACTCACCATGTCCAAGTAGGATGTGTCTCTAATCGTACTTTCTTGAAAGAAGCACAAAACACGTTTATCTTGTTAGAATCCCTCTCATGTTCAACAATTACTCTAGGATTTTGTGTTCCCCAGATACGCAAGTTGTCTTGTTGATATTTCCACTGATATAAAACGTTGATTCGTCCCCAAAGATTAGTCGATCAGTGAATCCATCATCTTCAAAACGTATTTTCTCTAGTTCAAGCACACAAAAAGCTCTGTAAACGGTACTATTAACCATTTCTATACCAACAAAAAGAAGGGTTATCTAGCAACAATGTTCCAACTATCAGCTTTTGAAGTAAAACTTTAATTTATTAGCTACCCACTGATGCCAACATGACCGGTAAAAATTATGCAGTTTCAATGTTATTGATTTAGAAAAGTGTCTATTTCTTTTTGAATAGCCCTGTATTATAAATTTAATCAATAATTATGTTTATTTTTTAAAGTCAATAAGTTAAACTAATTACTTTAATTAAATTGAAATTTGTTTGTAAAAAATAGCTTTTTACACATTTCATGGTGTGCTTTGCTATTTATAAAATTATAATTCTATTTAAAAGGCAGGTTGAATTCTGAAAACTACCTAGGTATGGAATTACGAATCAATTAGTTTGCAACAGCTGGAACATTAGTACCAGGTTTTAGTCTAGTATTACCCTGGCGTTAAGCTTCTATTACGTAAGCCGTACCGTACAGCTTTTAAAATAATTAGTCTATGCGAAACAAACTAAAGTCGTTTACTGGAGAACATGCGTACTGCCATACTCTATACTTTACACGTGAACTCTGTATTGTGTTATGTGAATATTGGATGCTGCGATTTAACCAATTGTATTGTGATTATACCCCTCAACTTATTAACCTGCATTGGTTAACAATATTACATATTCAAACTGAACGGCTTCCGGCTTCTTTGTCTTTCAGTTAACACTTTCAAATATGTAGTTATAAGTTTAGCAGCTTTTTTTAGTTAATAGAAGTTTTGGTTTTATTTATAATCTGTATTGTGCTATTTGTTACTAACCAGGAAGGAGTAATACATTTTCCTTAAATTTTACATGAGGCTTGTAAAATCATTAATAATTTTCAGACACTTGTATTCCATTGTACTAATGAGAAAGGAATAGTCCGAAAATGGAAAAAGCTGAAAATGTAGAGAGGGGAGTACAACAAGAACTGAATATTTTGTATTCACTACTTCTAAGTACTTGTATCGGCAGTAACTATAGTACGTTCAGCGAGTGTTTGCAGTAAATCGCCACCTATGACGGATGACAGGGAAAGACATGGACAATTAAAACCTTTTAATACATGTTTTATTAAATCCCATGTGTATAAATTTAAAATTTAACTAAAAAAACGCATTAAAAGCCTAAATTTAAAGCTTCAAAATGGCCACGGAACACACCGATTTACTGCAAACACTCGCTGAACGGACTTTAGTAGTTCTGTGGACAGTGTAGACCTCGCTCGTTGAAATAACAAATGTGGTTTTGAGTTTAGGTTAAAAATAGTGCGCCAGTAAGGAAGTAACAACAACTCACCCACAGACACAGCGTCCAAACTGACGCAGCGCAGGAAAGAGCAAGTCAGCAGGTAGCGCGCATTATCTCTCCATCTCCATAAAGTTATAAGGTTTTATGGAGATAGCTAAAGAATAAACGTATAAAAACATGGTTAAAATAACAAAACTTGGACGATGTTTAACAAATTTGAAGTTTGCGGCCATTGTGTGAACTTACCGTTAGAGATACGGAAAAAATCTAGAAAACAATTTTGTAGAACATCAAATTTGTTACCCGCTATAAGTTATTCGTTTTTCAATTCGACTTAAGCCACAAACTGGCTTTGGAAAAAAGCTTACACTGAGAGAAACGGTGCGGCCGCCATTTTTATTTTATTTTAGGGGTTAAAAATGAAAAATGAAAAAAAAAACATATATAAATATATACATGTCTTAACCTATTAATAAGGAACATTCATGCAAAAATCATGACAATCGGTCAAGGCGTTTGCCCGTAATCGTGAGACAGACACACACACAGACGAAATGCCGACCGGTCGAGCTAATACGGAGACTTTGCTACGCTCGGTCAATTACAGACAAGTAATCACTTAGTCTACTTATTTGAAGTTTAATTATTTGCAATCATGTATTATATAAATAGTTATAACATACTTAAGGGTTAAAAATAAATTTTTGTTTGGATACTCCGAAGAAATGTAATATACCATTTCACTGTTAATTATATCGGCTCGCCAATCAAATTTAACGGAAAACATAGGACGCAATAAGTCACAATATTAGTTTAATACTAGTTTTTTGAATTATTCTACGACGTACAAAACATTTAAGATGTAGAGTTTTCTATAAAGAAGTGTAACTATTTTATTGCATATAAAAATAGATATTGATCTAACAAAGAACCGAGTTTGAAATAGTACGCCATGTATTTGAAATTATACTAATAGGATAAATAGATATGTGATTAAAATAAAAATATGCCAACTATTACTTTAACAGTTATATCTTTATTCATTATTTTAAACTACATACTTAAATAAATTACTATAAAATAAGTAATAATATTTCTTGTATATTTGTTCTGACAATTCTAATTAAAAAGTGTAATGCAATACTGTTTTAATAAAGTTGCAATAACGACTAACAATATTACCGCATAATTTCAGAACAGCTATCGCAAGAAAACAATAGGGGTTGTTTAAGACGTCTAGACAACATTGAAATAAATAATAATTTCTGCTTTTAAGCATACGCAGTAACGTCAGATGCGGTAAAGTCAGAAACTCGAAAATGTTTTTTGTCAAATGACTACATATTATTATAAAATGCTTTGAGTTGATAATTTACTGCAAAGAAATTTTCATTGATTCTAAATTTATCAGGAAATATAAATGTCTTTTTTTGTTGAAATATTATGTTTTACTGCTAGATTCGGAATAACCCAATTATAATATTTAAATGTATTTATCTTCAATGCTGAGCCAACCACAATTTGTAGATTGAACACAAAATTAATTCACATTATGTTGCCGAACTGCACAGTGAAACGATGCGGTTTAAATATAACTGCTACCATAAATTATATATATAATATACATTATTAAAAACCCAAATTTTTCTGAGAGACAAAATCCCATAGCAAATTTATTTCTTGTTTAACTATAATCGTTTTTGTAAATCTAATTACGAAATAAATAAAAATAACACTATATCTATAAATGCGTATTATCTGTAATTAGATAAATTACCGAGTAAAAGTTTTAACAAATTTTTAACATTACTTATTACATTTATACAATAGTATTTTGTCTGTACGGAAGGCACCTTTGCTACTCTTAACCATATAGATTCTAAGCGTTAGTTTTATTGGTCTAATACTATTCACCTATTAACAAACGACATCTTTAAATTGTTTTTAATTTACTTTATTTAACGCAGACCTATAACATACGGAACGATTCGTGTTGAACGGTGAATCGACCTTCAAATATAGTTTTACTAGCTGACACGTACGGCGTTGCCCGTGGTGGTTGGAATTTTCAGTTTTTTAACATAATTGTATTCTTTTTAAGTGTTCAATCAGTGAGTAGTGTTTGGCTTTATATATATAGATCTTAAATAATAAAAACACTATTGTCGTAATAATAAAAGATCTGAAATTGTGATTGTAGTAACTTTGATCCCCAAACAACCCTAAAATTTCGAAATTTGTCATACCCTTTCTTAATGAGCACCTATGGCCCTACAGGAAGCTACATACCAAATTTCATTTCAATCCGTTCCTTAGTTTTTGAGAAATCGTGATAAGTGAGTGAGTGAATGAGTGGTATTTTGCTTTTATACATATAGATTGGAAAATATTTAAAGTGAATGCCTGCAGACTAAACATATTAAATTTGCATAGGGATAACAAATCCAGGCTTAATAGAAATTGAAAAAACTAAATAATAATAAAATAGTAATACTTTACTAAAATCGTTTATTTTCTTTTTGGATTCTACAATTTTTTTCAAAAAGAACATAAAAAACAATAAATTACTTAACATAACCTACCAGAGCCTGAATTGCATCCGTAATGTTCACATATTGCAGTATATGAATATCAGAATCGTCTATTTTTGCTGCTGGCCTAAATTATTTTAAATTGTAAAAGATATTATGAAAATTTAGGCTAAACACTTTATTTGTGTACTGCCGTAAAAGTACATATTATAGCGTCAGTATGAAAGATCAGTAATTAATTAGTATTTTAACTATAAATTAGTTTTTGGTTTTTGCGTACAGTAATTTATTTTTTACAAATTATTTTTTTTAAATAAATGTGTATTTGGTGAAGTTTTATTGTAATGAATTTGCTGAAGACCTACTTAATAAATCAAAAACAACTTATATTAAAAACATTATTTAAAAAAAAGTTACATTAGTTCTTTATCATAATTACAAAACTGAAACACGTTTTTAATTATTATTTTTTAATATTCCTATTAAGCACTTACTCAGCAAGGGTCAATTTAATTAAATTTACCACGGAATGGTAAAGGTTCCAGGTTCAAATCCCGGTATTTGCCCACGTTTTTTCACTTGTAATTTAATTATATTTTTAATGTTTCTTTAGAAATTATTTAGTTGAAACCCTATCATAACGTGTCATTACATAAAACTTATATTGATGTAGGCTGATCACTACCAAAGTTGTGTTTTTTTTGCTAGTAAACGTAATCAGCTTTTATAGTTTAACATTTATTGGGTTGGTTAATACAAAAATATGCCTTAGTATGAATTTTATATTTTCTACACTAAATAACTAAATTTCATCTTATATAATTATTTTGATAAAACATGTATTGCTCATTGTGCAGACATATTTATAGTTACATCTTTACAGTTTTAAACACACTACTTGTACTAACATGTAGATCCATCGCGTACTTAATTGCATGTCATTGAGCAGTCCACTCCAATATCGTCTGCTGCTTTACGCTGAAATTCTGGATCAGCAGTGTAACGCCAAAATATTTCGATTAGTTGTCTTTTAGCAAATGCTTTTCCTAGAGTTTCATTGGCAGAAATTACGATGTTAAAAAAATATATAATAATTTCAAAACGCATCAGCTCCTTCCACTTACTCAAAGATCTCCTTTCCCAGTATGCCCTTCTCTCTCTTACACGAATAAACTTTGCCGTCGCGAAGTTGACTTACAACGGACAAAAATGGAGTTTGTTCATTTTCGGAATCCAAAATAATAAAGCTATAACTGCAAGTAAGTAGATATGGCATTTATTTTATAACACAAACAGTGAAGATGTTAATACCAATCCGAAAAAAACAAAGATTAAATTACAGGTGATGGTTGTAGGTAAAAACCATTTAATCACACTAAACGAAGCTACAAATTCAAAATAAAAATAAGTTTTAGTCAATTCACCCAGTATTCTTTAGTAATATATAATTATCCCAATAGTATCTTGGGAAATTGGAAATACCGGTATAACTATTTTAAAACACAACTACAGTGTTGAATCTTTCTTGTTCAACCCCACCCAATGCCTCAAGTTTCGAGCTTCCGCTCATGTTGTTACCTGTTACTCGTTTTAATAATTTTACTCAGTTTCGTGTCTGTCACATCATCATGTCAATTTCAAGTAAACTGCGAAGTAAACTGTGGCATTATCTAGATCTATGCAACGAAGTTTTAAACCTCGTGGCTTGTATTTGATTAATAAACTTTACACTACTCTACTGTTGCAGCAAACCGCTAGTGTTACAAAACTTTAACGTATATTTTCTGCTGTCTTTTTAGTTTGTATGTATAAAGCTGGTCGTTCACTACGTCGGTAGAGAGACGCAGCGCGGCGCGGCGTGGTGCGGAAAACTACCGCGCTCGAACAAAATGTATTTACGATGAAATAATAATTTTCTTTAGAATCATATTACTTTAAAACTAAACGAGCTAGAACAACATAATATGGTTTATTATTTAGAGCAAACATTTGGAAATAAATTTATAATTTAATTTTGTAAATGAAAGTAATTTTTTCAAGAAAAGGGAAAATTTATTTAAATTCTAACATATAAGCTTCGTCCATTAGGCAGGTAGCAAGGCGCGTAGCCGTTTTCGAATAAATGAAAAACTGTCGTAGGTCGGTACCGCGCCGCGTCTCTCTACTGATCTAGTGGAAGAGGCCTAGGTCCGAATTTGTTGGGTTCGGATAACTTCGACTGTACTCTGCAACATTCATGCCTATCCAACTCTAATTCGGCAGCTGATATACAACCACAACAAAGTCTTTCTGTACGTGTCGCAATTCAAAAGTACGTCTATTTTTGTAGATTCATTACTAAGAAAATATTATTTGTCTCTCTTCCTTACAATTTTACCTACATGCATACAATATTTATACAATAAAAAGTATTTCAAGTTTTAGAAAAAAACTATGGAAAATATAAATAAGTAGGGTTTGTTTCATACAAAATGTAGAAAATGTTATAATTGTGTTAAACAATTTTAATCTTTAGGAAAAATTACTTTTTGCGACATAGTTATAGATTATTAGTTGAATTAATACAACAGTGCAACCAATCTGTTGTTCATTTCAAAAACGTAAAGTCTCAAGTTCATGTATGTTAATTAAAACCCTAAACTGTCCATGCTAATTTTTTGCAATGCCAAGGCATTTCGTTGCATGTGCAAGCATATTTTTAAAAAATCAAAAAATATGGTAATTATAACCAATCCATATGTGTTACATAGATTTTTTGTAAAGAAAGGTTCAAAGAATTCATGTACGCTAGTAAAAATTGATTGATGTAAAATTTACAAAGTTATTAGCTCAAGAGACAAAAAATGTTCAGTAACGGAAGGAACATTTTCAACTTTAGGCCTACATAAAAAGTAGTAAAAATTGTTTGTAATTTTTTTTCTCAATTTTTAAAAGTTTGGTAATTTAGTTCTAAATAAAACTGTATAAAAACATATATCAATTTCAAATTTATTATTTTGAAAACACCAGTTTTTATGTTCCTACTACAAGACTGCTAACAAAACTAGGCGTGATAGCAGGCCTAATTTAGGAATATATGCTTTGCCCAAAAATTAAATATTATTATAACAAAGTGTAGAGAATAGTTTTATCTTTTATTACTATCAATCGACATAACCTTCCACACCTTGATAACAACACAAACTCTACAACTAATGCTCAAACCCTTTTGGGTTAATACTAATCTGAGAGGTTACAACCACTTTTAAAACTAGTAAACAATAATTTATTAGTTTTCATAAAATATTTTTTGATTTTAAAATAAAAATGTATACAAAATGTATTTGCAACGTTGCAAAAGTCATAGCTTATATTATTATATTATTTGTCTATTAAAAATTAAATTAATACACATCATTGACTACTATTACTCCTATATTTTTGTACGTAACAAATAAAATTAAAAAGGTATCTTAATTTAGGTTATACTATTTCTTATTTAACAACAAAACTTAAATCGAAGTTAATATCAATATCTCATGCAAATAATGTCCTGTTATTGGTCTTTAAGTTTCCACGTTTCAAATACATGAATCAAACTATTTGTTTAGCCTAAAAGGTAATGCATAATTTTAGTTTATATGTTTCTCAGTTATGTTGTCGTCTAATTTTAGGTAAGCCGGGCACCACTTACTGGTATTATAAGCCTTATGATCAATGATCATGTAATCAAATCACTGAAGCCATTTTATCAACCCAGTAATATATTCTGTCTTGACAAGAAATTAAGTTTTGGTAAATATATAGTTTTAGTCAAAATTTCCATAAACATTAAACACAATGTATTCGCAAACAAATTAATGTATTATATGAAAATTGTTATTTAAATAAGTTGTTATTTTATTTTCCTAAATTAACTTTCTTTATAACTAATTAAAATGTTCAAGTATTTTAAATGCAATAGATGCAATTTTTTAATGCAATTTTTTAACACAATAGATGCTTGGGAAATTTTTATATTAACAAACATAGTAAAATAATTGTAAATAATGAATTAGGACCCATACAAAATTCTATATTAATATAAAAATAATGTATTGTATGAGATTATTATTATTTTAGTAACTTTTTTGTAGTTATATAGTTATTGTTAGGCTAGTTATAATAACTCAAGGCAATTGGTAACGCCCCACTAATGTAACGTAGTCTTAAGCCACGCCCCTTTAAATTCTGTGTAAATACGGGGGATGGAACGCTGTAAGATTAGTTATATATAGTTTGACAATTGTAGCTCGTGCATCACTGAAGATGGCGACTTTGTCGTTGAAACGCGTTTGAGTTAATTTGTTGTTAGTTTTAGTTGTGAGATTTTGTGTTCTAAGTTTATTCTATCAAGTAAATCTTCTCACAAGTCAGGCTCAATATTCATTTATGCAATCAAGATATTTATAATTTTTATTTGACCATATTCAAATAGGAGAAGTAATTTATTTACCTTAGTATTAATTTACTAATAAATGCAAATAATCAAAATATAATAAAACATAATGTCAATACAAAATGTGTCCTAAATAAATAATTTATTAATACAATATTTTTTATAATAATACTTATTGTTCTACACATTTCAGGCTGTATTTTTAACAGTTAAAACACGTTTCTTTTTTATTGATTTACTGCGAAAGAAAAATGTGTGCTATAGATTCGTTTAGTTTCTATATTATAAACTTTTATTTCCTATGTAAACACATTTCAAGTGAAATAATATAAATAACTCAGAACTACAAACTTCCTTTACTAGTATTGACAAAAAAGGAAACAATTATATTTAAATTATTATTGTTAGAAATGTATAATTTATTAGAATAATTCCCTTTAGTTTAAAATATAGTATGAAGTTAAAGAATTCCCTGTAATATGCATTATTAGTTTGTGCCATTTTATACATTATTGTTATTTTAATTAGTGAAACAAAGCGATCAAATTCCTAGTTAAAACTATCTTGTTTTGAGATTTTTCCTCTTAATGCATAAAACATTCAAATGTTTTATTTCACCAATGTTTGTCTTGGGTAAGTATAAAATAATTGCAGAGTGAATCTTTTTTCATAAATTAAATTTCTCTTAATGAAATATTACTTAACGAAGTGTTGATTCAAACGTCAATTTGCCATTTACTGTTAAGCAAAAGGTAAAGTGTAATCTCTATTCCAACACAATCAGTTGCTATTTACATCAAGTTATTATTTGTATTATTATTCTTTTCGTGTAAAGCTTTTGAAAGTAGAGATCAAATAAAAAAATTTGTATATCGTTCAAATACTACAAATAACAGAAACAAAAACTCTTTGTACAGTACTTGTGTGATTTTCAATACTTCTAAGAGAGATTTTATAATGAACTCACCATTCTGTGTCTCAGTGTTTCAGAAATACATTTCATTTAACTCTATGATATGTACTACATCATATCCATGTACCCACTCATCTTGAAATGTATAACGTAGTTAGGCAATATAGTTGGAATTATTCAAGAATAAATAAAGTTTGAAAATTTTATTATTGCAGTTTAATATTTATTATATTAAACTCATATTTTAATGACACATTATATTAAATATTTCCTATACCGATTACGTTTAGCTCAAAGTTTTAATTTAACTTTTATTTTATTAAACTCCAAGTTTTTCATACTGTTTATAAATGTACAAAGTAGTTATGGCAGAGGTATAGCATGTAGTCAACGTAAAATTTTTAAGGGTTTGATTTTATGTAAATAATAATTTATAACTAAAATTAATGCTATTTATCTTATAGTAAATAAGCTATGGATATGTTAATATAGTCGATCGGCGAGGTGTAATTTTCTGAAACATATAAAACGTAATTCGTGTCGCCCCTCTTTCGTTACGCATCATTTATTTTGATAAGGTTTTTACCCTGCTCTGCCAGTGTAACCTTTCCCTCTGAGTGTTGCAATCTAGTAAATAGCAAGTCTTAATTTCCTTGAACGGTACGATGGGAATAATTTCCTTGCTGCTGTTTTGTACTGCCAAAATATAGTAAGTAAAGTTTCAATATACCATTAATAATTATTTAAAAGGTAGCAAGTTTATCTCATATATATAAAGTCATGCCCCTATAATATAAACGTTTGATTTGTAATCCATCTGTTACCCGACCATTATATAAAAATTTAATTTGAAGTTTAGGAAAGTCATTGTATATATCCTGTGCAGAACTGGTTAGCAATTTGAAAAATATTTCATTTATAATAACTTGATTTTATTTTGACTAAAATCGCAAAATAAATATTACACAAGTCCAACTATGTATTTTGTTAATATCGATAGGAATGTATTTTGAAATATTATTAGAGTGTGAACAAACGAATTTATCTTTTATTATAAATATCGCATATATTATTTCTCAAGGCCATTTTTTTGTCGGTACGCCATAACTTCCTTAATACATCATCAAATTGCATGAATTAGGCTTCATTTTAAAGCTTTCCTTAACCGCTACACCGGACAAATATACAAAATACAATTATACGAAAAAAAAAAAAAAAAAGACATAAAGAATCCGAAATTAACAGTGATGTAAGATCAAGTAAGTTGTAGGGATATTTTCCTGGCGTTGACAACACTGATGATAGCAATAGGCCTACCCAGCTGGAGAGCTGCATGCTGTTACGCCACTACATTGCTGTTTTTAATTAATTGTAAGCGTGGTTATAAACAGCATTGTGGATACACCTATTTGTTGTTGTTTACCTTCTGCAAGTTGGTAAGTTGTTTAAAAATATATAATAACAATAACAAAATTATTTCACTTTAACATGGGTTTAAATTAATAAAACACTGTTAGTAAGTTAGAATGCGAATGCTTCGCACGTGTCAGCTAGTTATTAATTATTATTATTAGGACATTTTTCACAACTCTTACACATTTATTTAGTAGGAAATATTAAATTTAAAGGAACATCATTTAAATAACATAAAATTTAATAATAATACAAGATTTGTTTAGTTAATATCTTTTAATATAGGAAACTTTTGCTATGAATTCTAGAAATAATACTTTTTTATACAAAAATATTAAAATTAAGGAATAAATTAATTGTACTATAATTTTACATATTCCAAATGTCTCGTAGTAATTTTCGTTGTTCTCCATTTTGCAACTTAACCATCTGCGTTGAGGTAGAATTCATCAAACTTTAGTTATTAAAATTACTTTGTAGTCAATTATACGAATGCTATGCTAGGTTTCTGATGGAGAGTAGTACGTCTATTATTAATGCATAAGCACATAGCTGACATTCCTGACCGTTTCCCTGAGTTCAATATTTTGCTTACGAAATATATCTGATAATGAATAGTCTGCCCTTGTAACAGAAGCGTATCAACAAGTGAGTTAGTTAAAATACAAAAACAAATATTTAATATTTACAATTTAAAGTATATGAAAGGTTAATTTTTATTATTTTGTGATACATTGTTTCCAGAAAACCAGAACAAAAACAGCATAAACGATGTTTGTAACTGTCAAAACTTCCGCATCAAGTTCACTTCTTAATTAAGTTTACATTATTTTAGGAATACTCATACAAATTAAAACTAAACCAAATATATATATATTTAAATACATTTTAATAATATTGTTAACATATATATATAAAAACAAATATATTTATTTTAACAAAGAATACAACTGTTTCCATCTTTTAGTTGTTTCTTTGGATACTTAGATATATGTTCAAAATAACGAAAATTAATAACTAATAAGTATTTAAGTTTATTAAATTATTGTAGGCCTAATATATCGACTTTTCGTTTTACAAGCAATTAAAAAGCTAAAAGTATTGATAACCATAAAGGTTCATAGTCCTTAGTTTAAGCAAGTATTTTTCTCTAGTTCGATGAAGATAAGTGGAAAGCTGCATATATTCGTTGTACATACCTACACTTGGAACTGCCAAATAAAATATTATACAGACATTATTGTTTTTAATAAATTAGAGCATTTGAACTGCTTAAAGCTTTAAAAAATTTGCATGAAATTATTATCGTATAAGTTTAATTATTATATTAGATATTTATTGTATTAGGTATATTATTTATTAGATAATTAAAAATTTATAATTTTTCCTGATCACTTGTTTTCACATTTATAGGAAATAACTGAAACTGTTTCATAACAGCTTGACATCATAGGCTATTTCATACTATAAAGATGTAATTGAGTTCTTTAAATTATAATGTATGCAGCATTTTTAAACTTTGGACAACGATGTTTTTAGTCTGCAAAGAATTTGATCAGTTTCTTTGTTACAGTTTGTTTGACTTTGACAAAATATCTTTATGATCAATATAATTTATCTTAATTATTTATTGCATATAATTTTATGCATACAATGTTCATATATGCATATGTCTTTCTAATCTTTCTTTCAGTAAATTTGTAGGTTTTCATTTAAAAAGTCATTGCAGTTTTGAATTAGGACATTTTGAATTCACGGACATTTTTAATGCTGAACTTTAAATACCTCAACAGTTTTACATGTTGCGTATAATACTGTGTACTAAGACTTCATCTTCAATTATTTATTTATATTGTTTAATATTAAAGTTATAGATCTATTTCAGCCTAAATAAATACATTCATTTAGTAATACTTTTCTAAAAAAACATTTTGATATCTTCTATTTTTTCGTCCAAAAGTAAAATTACTTCTTAAAAAATTTATTTTGTATAGCTAGCTATTTGTTTTATATATGGATTGGCCAAATAAAATAATATGCCGGTAGACTTACAAATCTGCTCGAATTGAAACAGCAATATGAATTAGTTTTTCCTGTGATAAAACTGCCATTATAGGCCAGGGCCTATTGAATAACACCATTAGCCTACTTATTAGTATTGTTTAAAAATTAAACCATAATAACTTTTTGTGAAACTTGTATAAATTTACAAGTCTATTGCAGTAGTTATCACTTTAATAACTTTTTCTAGTCCAGCTAAAGGGTTCTAACGCGTAAAATAAAGTAACAAATTCAATAGTCAGCAGAGTAAACATTTCACAAAATAGCCATACAACTAGTTTAGTACAGTTTGTGTTACATAGAATTAGTTTCTAGATCATAAATTATTCAGTATATTTTAAGAACGAATCATTTTCATTCACTAAGCAAGCATTCAAAATATTCATCCACGAACAGCATTTTTTTCAAAATATTAAATTTTATTATTATTATTATTTTTTTTTTTTTGAGGTGAAAACCTTGGGCGGTTATCAACGCCTACAATATATTTTATACGCGGGTATAAATTTTCCAATGAAATAACTATTTTAAAACAATCAGCTAAATCTTAATACAGAAATAGTTAGGCTTATATTAGAATAAAAATTATGAAGATCTACCATTATAACAGTTTTATGCCATATTCCTGGGCCCTATAAAAATAAGGGACAACTTTTAGCAGCTTAAAATTGTATGAGTGTTAGAAAGAGTAGTTGTTATCGTATTGCATTAAAAAGCCAACATATGGGTCTAGACTAATATTTTTTCACTTGTGATTAGGAGTGAAAGTACAAATAGTTTCTAAAACATATGCGATTTGTTGTTTAAACAAGAAAAGTACCCCTTTTATTATCATTGTTTTCTGAAAATCAGCTCTGAAATCTTGGATGCTGGATAATAATTTAGGACTACAAGAAATAAAAGTTTACAAATTTACTAATGTAGTATATTTAATATTTAATTGTGTAGTGTAGTACCATTTACGAAAAATGTGCATTCTTATTTTAAACAACGTTAAAACAAAATTAATGATTATATCAATGAAGGTAACCTTTTGAGACAAAAACCTAGAGAATTATTAATAGTTGAAGATTTTTTCTAATCAAATGCTATAGGTCTAAAGAAAAGTATGGTTAGAATTTTATGAGTAACGACTTATTGCTGACAATAACTGACATAAACGACCGTTCCGGCTAGGCTGTCCCAGGCTAGGTCAAACACGAAGCATTATTAGTTGAAACATTATTATTTGTTCACATGTATGCCTAATATTTTTTACATAAAAATAATCTTATTTGTATTAATAATTTAATTATAAATAAATAATAAATTTTAATAACACAGTGTCTGTAATAATACAAATTTAAGCTTGCTGTGATATTAGTGTTTTTGTTTGTTTTTTAATAGGTTTAATTTTCAGACCAAGTAATGTACAAAGCATGTATACCTTTTAGTTTTACAAAACACATTTTTAGATTTAAGAGTTACATTAAGTCGTTCTTGGTTTATGTATATTCTGTGGATCGTGTTTAATGTATAATAATTAGATTTTTTTAAACATTTATTTATTGATAAGAATGGTTTATAATCAAACTAAAATTTCAAAGGATGTACTGTCATTCTTTACCAAGGCATAAAAATACCCGTACACATCCAAACAGTTTTATGGAAGTATTTTACGCACTGCAATAACATAAAAATAAAATAAAAACTCTTTTAATTAAAACCATCATTAATATCTCAATGCTGAAGTTTTAATAAAGGTAAAATCGGGATAGTAATATTAAAATATAAAATTCTAAGAGTTAAACTTTTTTTTATTTTATAAGAATCGGAATTATGTTAAAATAGACTGCAAATGTGTGGTATAAAAATATAGTAAATTACTTCCGTGTAGAACAAACTGTACTAAACTAGTTTTATGGCGCTAGACTAAGTAATATTATAAGTATTCTTCATAGGTTCTACAAAATTAATCCAATGTGAATCTTCTTTGCATAATATAATATGTTCACAATCAGCATTCTCAAAAAGTTAACGTTTTGGCCTGTATTCTTAGTATTTTGACATTATTGATATTTATTTGTTTCCATTTTTAATAAGGCTTCCGCTGGGGACTTGGAATGATGCTTCCACTTTGCTAGGTATTGGGTATCGGATTTAGTTAAGACTAGTATTATAGTACCGTCCGTGTTCTTGTGACACATTCAAATGTTAAAAAATGTAGGTTAACAACCTCTATCCGCACTCTATCCGGCAGACTTAGTACAGACAAAAGCCAACTTGTACCACCAGACCCAATTAGTAATATTATAACAGCAATTGTATTTTATCTACTTTAGTTATAGAAAAAAAATCGTTTAGATCTGAACTTTACAGTATAAACCTGTTATTTGACAAATATTGTTGCCGCTTTTCGTTTTATTAATTTTTCAAGTAGATATTGAATTAAATAATTAATATTTTATTGTGCCTTATTCATTTAAATTTGTACAAATCATAATGAAACATACATTATAAAGTAAAAAAGGAAACATTTTTAGAATTTAAAAAAAATAACATAAAGGAACTATTTTATTATTCCGATGTTTACAACATGTATTTAGTGAGTAAATAGAAATAATAGTTATAAGAATAACATAAATTTACTTGTATATTATGCACAAAAAAAAGAATCAAACCACATAATATAGTATATTTAAAAGAAAATTTCACAACTGCAACTTCACAATGGCAAAATTAACCAATGAACATTAATTGGGTTATAATATGTACGGTATGGTTTAAAACTTTGTAGAAGGTAATAAATGAGGAATTGCTGGCACCACAATTAAATTTTTATTTTATATTATTGTGTATCGTCTCTTTATATGAATATGTATTTATTATAATTTTTATAAAATTATTCTCCTTAAAAACCATTTATCAATTAGGTGTTATAGCACAGTAACTTTTTAATGACAATAGCAGTTTTTATTGAAACAATATGGTTACCCTCATTTACTGTTTACCATTATTATTTATATTCTTGTAAATCTCTTCGATTGGTATGTGATTTATAATACTAATTTTCCTTTTAAAAAAAGTTTTAATTACTTAAAGTTAAATAATTTAATCAGCTCATAAAACCCAGTACGTACTTCTACTTTAACTTCTCTGTGTCCTAGAAGACCTTAATATTTTCTTATAGAAGTATATTAAATTTTAGATTAGAACTAAAAAAATAATAAACTAATCTTATCACTTATTTATTACAGATTTTTTATCAAACAAACAATACAACGATTAGTAAAAGTTCTACAGCAAACAGTTAAATGCACTAAATATAGTATACAGAGATTATGTTTAAATATGCAAATATTTCAAATAACTCTAATTTCGGTTTGGGAAATGTTGTTACGAACTTTGCATTTAAATTTAGCTTGTTTGGTTTAGCATACAGTTAGTGCCACATGTTACGATTTGCGAATTCGGCTGCAAGGGGACTTATTTTAGTTTATGGTAATTACATTCGAAACTACATATTAAAGTATTAAAGTTCCACCGAACAATGTAAATAACATACCGTTTACAATTTACAACTTTAACTAACAAGACCAGGTTGGCATTTCTCTTAAAACAGAAAATGTTTTCTTCTTGTCTGTTTTATAAGTTGTATTATTAGAATATTTAAACAGTATATGACCTATAATACAGGCAAGCTTTTAGTTTTATATTATGAATAAAATTTACCAAATACTTTACTTTATCCGCAGAAACAATGTATGTACACTCAATAAAATAAGTAATGTTGGTGTGGTAGAAGTAATTTTATATTATACCGTACCGGTTTCGCAGTAATAACAACCCCTCCGACTTATACTATTACTATGATAGAGTATTTTGAACTTCAGGTTGAATTCGAATAAAATTATTGTAAATAACATAATTTAATTATTGAGCTACGATTTTAATTAGCTCAATTTTGCTTTTAAAAGTTTAGTACATAACAAATTCAAGACAAGGCAAACATTTTGTTGAGTAAGTATCCTTACTATAAAATTTCCTACTTAAGGTGTAAATCTACTCCAGGATTTAAGCCAACTTCTGCTGGTCTTAAACTTTGTCACTTTCAAGAGCATGAGATTAAAAGTTGGTGCGTTTGTGATAAACTCTGTAAAATGTAAGAGACACTTCCTCTAAACTGTCCTACGTTTATTTGTAGAAAACCCCGAGAGTTATATGATTCTTGCTGTAAGCGGTAATTTTAAAAAGCAGAGTAATAACTTCAAACTCTTAAGTGTATACTTAAATATATAAATATATTTGTATAATTTCTTATGGATAAATTAAAGTTTAATTTTATTCTAACAGGATGGACTAAAATAGTAAATCAAGTTAAATATCTTTAAGCTAGATCAAAGGGGATTACGTCAGAGATGGTTAAAGGTACAGGAGAAGCACTCAAAGTTCTGACAAACTCGTGGCTTGCAATGCAGTATACATTATTATGGTAGCACGTAATTCAAGTGATGTATTGTTCTCAGTTCTTCTTGACAAGCCATGATAGGTGAGTGGATAGCGTGGAATCTTCCTGATAAGAAGATACCCGTTTCGAATCTTGGCTAGACCAGGTAACTTTTCACACCTGTGATTTGAGGGTAGGAGGTTGGAAGTAAAGCAAACGGTGGTTGGCTCGCTTCCAAGGTGTTTTATTAAGGTGTTTATATTAAACAAAAAACATTAAAATTTGTTTTTTTAACTTCGAATTCTTTACCATTGAAAATTGACCGCGTAACCATTGCCGTCGCAAGCAATATATATTTTATTCGTACAGTAACAATTCGTTAACAATTTCTGACTTAAGCCCTAACTTCAAAGATGTTATAATTAAAATGTGTTATAATACTATTACATCGATTTAATTTCTCTTATTGTTTTTGTTATTGTTCAGAACATCTGTATTTGATTGTAATTTTGAACTAGAATACATAATTCAAAATAATGATTTAATTACTTTTGTGAACCACTCGGCTATTCAAATTTAACCACTTGTAAGTATGTCACAATAAGGACAATATCTTGTTATTGCTGTAATTATTATGACTTAAAAAAGAAAATATTTAAGAATTATGCTTTCGAGTTAGTGTTTTAAAGTTGTAAATGTTCAAATGTGTTACAATATTCCAATTGTTTTTTTTATAACGATTGGAAACCTGCAATATAATTGAAAATTACTAAAAATGTCTGAGATAGCAAGGCTTGCAGTTAATACTACATTTGGTATTGTTACAACCAATTTTATAATTTACTAGGGGAGACCCCTGGGTGCTCCGCACGCCAACCCCGAATAGAACCTTCTACACACATGTGTTATAATTTTTTTTATATATAATAAAGGTGTAGGATTAATAATAACCTCAAAACTAAGATGGTAAATTTGGTTAAATGTTCAAATTAAATTATTTTTATATTTTATACCAGCAGTTATAATAATGGTTAAAAGAACCATCAAGGCTCAGGTCTACACTTTAAAACCCCAACCTAAAAGCTAGAAATACAAAAGTAATTGCTTCAAATTTTAAAATCATCTGTCAATGGAAATATTGGAGCAAATAGCTATATTATGTTACTTTATTCAATTGGTTGCTATGGTAATAAATGTAAATACATAATGTGTTGGTTTATCATTATAGGCATAATCTAAGAATTATTTCCTGCTAAATTTTCAAATAATGAAATAAAAATTGTTTTAATCGAAATGAGTTATAGCCTATGTTACTCAGGGATAGGGTAGCTTTTTATTAGTAAAACTATTTTTTCAATAGGTTCAGTCGTGCCAGAGATTACCCGCTACATACAAACAAACAAACAAACTTTACCTCTTTATAATATTAGTATAGAAGATTATTAAAAGGTTTTAGTCTCTTGAAATTATGTATTTATAAGAAAATGTATTTCGTATATAAATAAATAACGTGGTTTCCTTGTTTGTGTAGCAGAAGTCGACAGAATAAACTCGGAAACGTGTTATCCATCACAATTTAGAACAATGGTGGGAGCTTATGTAGATTTAGCCTTAAAGCTTTGTATAAGTATGAATTATTACTTCAGAGAGTTTGGATGCCTTAAAAACGAAGTTTTAAAATACATATTTTTTACTTTAAATAATTATTTAATTCTTGGTTTAATGTTTATTTCTATATCATTACCTCTCCCCGAATTACTGATGTTATGCTGTATCTTCTAAATGTGAAAAGTTAAATCATATTCTTTAATGTAACGTTAATTTATATTAATATCTTTAGTTGTATATATTAGGCCTACATGAAATATTAAATAATATATTATGGGATATTTTGTATTTCAATTTTCTTCTACAGCATATGTTGTTATTATGAAGCTATTAAGACAGTTTATCCTAAAAATTTATTTCGATTTTATTTATTTTACTACTAGGATTCTGCTCCTGCTCGCTTCGCTCTCCAACCTCTGCGCTAATCCATGGCAAAGCCAATGAAAACAGATTATTGTATTCTCCGATATTTTCAAGGAAATTATGATTGATCGCTGACCTATACATACATAGGTATTGTAAGGCTGTGATCGTAATAAACACGACCAAATCCGATAATTCGAATACCGGCATGTATTGTAATTTCACTATTAATATTTAATTAATCAATAATCAACAATTCAAACAAATGTTTATATTACCAACTAAATGAAACAAGATAATATGTACCACCAGATGGTTGACTTATATAGTGCAGTAAGCATTTTGTTTGCTTTTACATCATCTGCAAAACTGTTAATTGTGAAGAATAATTAACTATTTCTAAATTGGACAAAATTGTAATAAATAAACTTGTTTTGGTTCATTGTAGGCCTAACATAAAATGGCGTTAGGTTTGGATACAAATTAGCTGTTTTATATATAATACGTATATAATAACAGATGTTTTAATTAAGTTACAATACAGTAATCATTTTCGTTGACTTTCGTTTGTGTTTGCTTTTAGTTTGTTAATCTAACCTAAAGAAGCTGTCTGTTGTGAAGAAATATTAAACCTATTGTAAAATTTCTAAGTTGTTTGTAATAGTAATGAATGTAAGCAAACATGTGTTGCTAAGCTTTTGATCCGAACAGCTGTTTAATCAGTTGTTTGGGTTTGAGTAAACCCCTGAACTTTTATTATAGTTACGCTTTAAAATTAAGTTTTTCCTAAATTCTTTCTTAGTTTACGGCCCAATATTCCATACAATTTTCATATTTTAGCATCTTAAGTAGTTTTTTCTCCATGCTGATTCTAAGTCAAACAGTCAATCATTCAGGACAAAATATATTATATGCATTAACTTTTTTAATAAATTTAAAACTTATTCACATGGGATTATCAATTAATATATGAAGCAATAATGTTTGGTTATAAATATTATTTATAATACAAATTCCTATTCACAGACACAAATTTTTTGAAAGCGGAATTTATTACTCTGGTATAAACTTGTTCAATACACTCCTAGAAAATGTGAAAAATATAGGTTCTATGCGGAGTTTCAATAGTTCTCTCAGGCGCTACCTGATTGAAAATGCGTTCTACTCTGTTTCGTAATATCTTTTCAGAGGTATATGAGCCTCTTCTGCAGGTGTCGCAAAGGGCTTATTTGTTAAAAAATATATTAAATAACTGTAGTTTATATGCAATTTGTATGTAAATATATCTGTGATGTGTATATGTACGTTTTATTGTTGGTACCTTGTATTTGTATAACAAGTGTAATTAATCACCACATGTCACATGTTTAATTGAAAATAATAACAAAAACAAAATTTGATGAATAAATTAATATGTGGTTATGCATGTAATACAGAGAGGATGGGATATATTGCCTATTTAAAAAGATTAACTTTTATATAAAACCCTCAATTTAACAGAATCTACTTCTATTTTTCCAGAACGGATTCACTGATTTTTAATTAGTCAGGAATAATATGTTTAGACTAACTAGGAAAAATTAAAATGAAAATACAGCAAAGATAAACTTTTTTAAAAAAATTTAATATTTTTCTGTAACTATTTCCTTATTTATAACTCATTAACAAGAATATTAATGTTGATAATACCTTTGAATGTAAACTGTCTTTTAAATATTATATATATAATATTATTTGTATTGCTTTATCAATTATAATGTTATTGACTTCGAGAATTATTTTTAATTTTATTGTGTTGTTTGCTTTAATTGTATTTTTTAAATCATTTCTGACCAAAATATATAAAAGATCTAAGAACATTTTATAATATCTTATGTTCTTTTTTCTAAATGTTCCACTTGTTGGGCATTAAATTATAATATTAGTAAAACTTATTTTTTTGTTCAATTTATGAAAAAAGTTACTGTTAATTTTAAAACTACTACTACTTAGCTGAAGAAATAAGTACTTACTCCTTTATGGTTTTTATTTTACAATTTCTTTACTTTTATATTCTTTTTTACAATTTTATATTTGCTTCAGAGCACAATGAATATTATTTTATACAATTTTTTTTTTAATAAAACTCTCTATCTCGGGTTAAAAAATCCCTGGCTGTCTTGCTGTTAAATAAGCAATCTCAAATTTACCACTTACAACTAATATACGTGAAATACTAAACTAATTTATAAAATTCCTAAAACTAAAATATTAAAAGTCCAAAGTGTGTGAAAAGTTCGATCTAGATTTAAAAAGTTTATAATGATTTTGCAGTTTTAATTTGGATGCAGTGTTTTTGAAAATGGATAAATTTTTGGTCAGGTATTACCTTCAATATGGCCTCTTGCCTACAAACTGTTTTCCTTGAAATTTACTACCGGTATTGTTTTAAGTTCCCACTT